>BQNB010098378.1:1790-25169 GCA_026074375.1 Tanacetum coccineum
TGGCATCTGATGTTGTCCTTCCTTATCAAAAACATCTTCTGAATCTTGTATACCCTTGTCTGGAGAAGCATTTTTAGAAGGTTGTGCTTGTACATCCTTAACAACATCCTTTACTGGAAAACTTGTCCTATGAGGTTGTAGTGGAAGTAATATGTATTCCTGAGTAGGTCCTTTATCTTTTCCTGATGAACCTGCAACATAAAAATCTTGTGTACCTTTACCCGTTATTTTACCTCCTTTAGGATCACTTCCAAAAGCCACAAAGCCCCCATTGAAATCTTCATAGTCTGAAAGATAAGCTTTGTTGCCAGTCATATGGCTAGAGCAACCACTATCCACTACTTCTGGATTGCCCTACACAAAAAGTAAGGGAAATCAGTATCTCTTAGGGACCTAAGTCACCACAGACTTGGATATCCCTTTTGGGTCAACATACTTAAACTTCTTGAGTATGAAAGATCCTTTTTCTTTGGACTCATGATCCATGTAATTTCCCTTAGGCCTCCAAACCTACCTTGACTTCTTAAGAGAATTATCCATCTTACCCTTACCAGTATTAACTACTGCTCTTGTCCCAACAGTAGTCATATTTTTAACCCTAGAAGTTTTAACATCTTGTTTAAAGTTTTTGGGTCTAAAAGCTGGTTTTGTGTAGTAAGACCTCTTGATTGGTAAATATGAGGCTCTTGGTCTTACATTGTCCATTTTTGGGTAAATTGGTCTAATGGCATTACCTGTTTGTGCTATTTTTGGATCAAATGGCCTAGCAGTACCAACAGGCCTAGTAGTACTAGCAGTACTAACAGTGTATACTACTCTTTTCCCATTTGGTCTAACAAGATTAATCAAACCTGTTTTGGTTAGTACTCCTTTTGGGATAAAAGTCCTTCTTATTTGAGGGTATTTCAATTTATTTGAAATTTTTTGGTGATTTACCCTTTTAGCATTATCCTATACTAGTTTGACCACCATTTGACCAGTATTGACCACAGTTTTTAGCTAAGGTTCTGGACTCTTTTTGGCATAAAAATCACAATATTTGATCAAATGGTCAGTACTCTTACAAACAAAGCAAGCTTTTATTTTCTTAAATCTAATTCCTTCTTTCTGAGAAATTTGACCAATTTTATCAACTTGAGTTTTAACTGTTTGAGTCTCATTAGTCTCATCAGTCTTAACAGGACTAACTGTGTTTACTTCAGACACATCATCCTCATCATCTAAGTACCAATCCTCAATGATGACTTTGTCTCTGTTAATATTTGGTTTAGGCATAACTGATTCATGGTCTGACTTAGGTTTTTCAATGTTTACTTCATTTGTTTTACCTACAGTCTCACTAGTTTTAGATTCACTAGTATCATCTTTTGGCTCAGTTGTTTTTGACTCAATTATTTTCTTCCTAATGGCATATTCATCTAAACCTGCAAATGATATGTCAGCTCTTGGGGTTAGGAAGTTCCCTGTTATAGGAGGGGGAACAACATGATACCCATCTGCTTTGGAGAACCTATCATTTGCTGGTGTGATCTCTTCATCACTTGATCTGACCTCAAAAACACTCATACTAATCTCACTATCAGTTTCAGACTTGTTACTCATTTCATCCAATTGTGTGCCATATCCTAAACCATTTTTATCTTTAGCACTCATTTGACTGTTGAGTAATTTATTAAGACCCT
The DNA here is from genome assembly GCA_026074375.1 of Tanacetum coccineum. NCBI lineage: Eukaryota > Viridiplantae > Streptophyta > Magnoliopsida > Asterales > Asteraceae > Tanacetum > Tanacetum coccineum. The sequence continues at coordinate 3,473 of BQNB010098378.1, forward strand.
TGGATGATTCTTCCCATTTTTCTATCTTAACTTTCAACTCATCTCTTTCCTTAACAACTTTTTCTAGTTCCATTTTAAGGTTGTTGATTTTTACTTCTCTGCACTTAAGCTCATAGTTTTGAAACTCATATTTTTCACCCTAAGTCAATTCATTCTTTTCTTGTCCAATTATTTTAGATTCTAGGGACTCTAAGGCTAACTCATAACCCTGAATTTCTAGTCTGGCTCTGTTATGTTTTTCTCTTTCACTATCATAGTTCTTTTAAAGAGTTTTAAAAGACTCTAGACATTGTTTAGAATAGTTTTGTACCTCATTGTCAGAAGAACTTGATGAGCTTGAGGAGGAGATGGCCATTAAAGCATAATTAACTGGTTCATCAAAATTATTATTCCAGTCATAGCCTCCTAGACCATCTTGAGCCACCAGTGCTTGTGATGATGGTTCATTTGTTGTTGCATTCCTCCTGTTATTATCACCATAAGATATTTTCCCTTGGTTCCTTCCTGATTTGCATTCCTTAGCAAAGTGCCCTTTCCTGTGACAGTTGTAGCACTCAACTTTTGACTTATCAAAGGTAACTGGTTGTTTTCCTTTGAAATCCAAGTTCCTTCCTGTCTTCTGAATGAATCTTTGCACCTTAACAGTCAACATGGCCACCTGCCATCTAATATCCAATTCTTCTGAGTCATCTTGATCAATCTGCTGTAGATCCTCATTATCAAGTGGAGGACTGGTTGTCTGTTGTGCAAAGAAAGAACACACTACTTCATCAGCACCTAGAGTAGATGAAACCTGACTTGATGAACTAGTTCCTCCAGCAGTATTAACTCCAAAATTTCCACTGGTAGGACTAACTTCGTTAGTGCTGCTTGTATTCTCAGAAGAAAGAAAAGCCAAGTTCTGAGAATTAGATGTGGAACTTAAAGACCTTTTCATATCATCTTCATAGACGATAAGGTTGTTGTAGAGATCATCAATATCAGTCTGGTCTATGTCTGGCTTATTTCTCATGATTAAAGCAATTAATATCAAGGTCGACTGACGAGAGTCGAATAGTACACCATAGTTAGTTGGTGTAGCCCCAAGTTATAGTTGGGGTAATAGGGAAACGTTCAATAAAGAAAACCTTGTTCATAACATTGATTGTGTTCTTTATTATTCCGCTGCGTGTTATCAATCATTGTTATTCTTATCCTAGATGAGCAAAATGATCTCAACATGTGGTATCAGAGCCTCGGGGCTCTTGATCTAGGATCACAAGGTTTGTTAATGTTGTGCTATGAAGGAAAAAGAAGGTACGATTTTCTATTTTGGTGTATTGGCTGATTTTGGTGATTTTAGAGCTTTTGCAACACTTTAATTCTGTGATTATTGTTGATACAAGTCGTAATGGTAAAAACTAGGGTTTTTCATTAAACCCTAATATGGTCAAAAAGTTTTGGATCTGATGGTACAGCAGCAACAAAGATGAATGATAGCAGGCTTTAAGAAACAAAGAAGCAGCAGGTTGTTGGATCTGATGACAAACAACTAGGGTTTGTTTAAAACCCTAACTCGATGCCCAGATTGTTACTTGTTACTGGTTGGTGAGAGATCTGCTTAGTTTCGTTGATACTTTTATGTTTCAGTAAGTCCATTGATAAGTTAGTACTGCTTGAAAAGGTTAGTACTGCTAATATTATTAGTGGCTTGCTATTGATATATCTGCAAGATGCGAGTACCAGGTTATTAAGGATCTATTAATTTAAGTTTTTATTGTGTCCCCTAAATATTGCTTTCTCTTGTTTGTGATTCTGGTTATAAAATTATGGAAAGTCAGAATGGTATAGTTTATGGGATGCGTATATTGTGGAAGTGATGGTTTTATGATGGACTTGGACTATGGAAGTAAGTTTGGTTATGATTCGCAAATAATGGGATAAGATCTGCTTTAAATAGGAATTCCCTGATCTTTAGGGATTGTGTTTGATCCTTGTATAACTTCCATATATACTGGTTCGTGGTTAATAAATGTGAAGTTAATACTGCTATCAATTTCGAGTTAGTACTGTCCATGTAAAACTTAGTACTGCTCACAGGTTTTTAGTACTGCTCGCTTATGATTAATACTATCCGAGAAAGTATTTGTACTGCTAGTGGCGTCCGAGATATAAAGTTTGTACCATTAGTACTATCCGACATAGCTAGTTTGTACCGCTAGCTTTATCAGTTATCGGGTGACTTATGGATTTCGATCTCGGACAGAACTATTTTTTAAATAGTTTATTATTATTGATTTATGGCTCGGTTTAGAGATTTATTGAAGAGGTGATTACGAAGACAATTGAATATTGCTTATTTGATGTTGTAGTTGAGTTTCACAGGTGCGTGTCTTATCATATCTTAAAGTTGTGGTTGGCTTTTAAGATAACTTGTTCGTGCTTACAATGGTGTGACGAAGACTTGTCAAAATCTAGCAAAAGTGTGTGATTTTTCTTATGGTGCTCAATGCTCACATTTGCTATCACTTAGTATGTGTCTCATAGAAGATGAGGATTTTGTCAAGAGGTTGCGGTCTACTTATATTTCACAGATTTATTTATAAGTTCGACGTCACGTGGATAGTGCAAGACATAAGACACAAGTTTGGTAAATTCTACTTCTTCATCAAATTCGTTATACTCAGTTTTCTTCATCAGTGATCACTACATAGAGCCTACAGAGTTCGAGATTCAAGAGATGGTAAACATATTGGTTTCAGGGGAAGCTTATTGTTAAAATGTTTAACCATCTACATGCACCACTTGAGGGGAAGTGTTTCATTACTACAGCTGATCTTTATTGCTACTGCTAGTTTATATTTCTACAGCTCAAAGTCATTTTTCGTATTATGCTTCATGGCAGGTATTTTGAGTATTGGAAGGCTGGATTAGTAGTTATGGTATATGGTTTGTAGTTGTTATGATCCAAGTTGCATTTCTACAGAAGACCCCTATTAGATGATTACAAAAAGGGGAAGAAGATTATAGGTTTATTGATTTGCACTATTAAGTGTTGGAATGATATAAGTTAAGGGGAAGCTAACTACCACAGGAAAGATTTATGTAACATTCAGAGATGATTACATCTCAACTTCAGGGGAAGCTTTGGCTTTATGATGAAGTTCGTACACGACTTTGTTTGTTTTGTCATCATCAAATAGGGGAAGATTGTTGGGATTCTTGATTTGATGAGATAAAATAAATAAACAGAAGAAACAAGAGGACTAAATCTGGCAACTATTAATTCTACAAAGATGAAATTTTGAAGAATAATGAAGATTTTGGTCAAAGATTTACAATATAAAGATTAGGAAAGTATTTTAATGTGATTTAAAGGTATTTAATGTGATTTAAGTGATTTAAATAGTTCCTATCTATTGATTTTACGTCCTTTGTAAGTCAAGATCTCTCCCTATATAAAGAGATCATAACTAGTTTTAGATATCCATCATAGATAACTAGAATCTCCCATTCGAGTCTGATAGTTATGAGATAGCAAGTCGACTGATGAGAAAGTCAATAGTAATACCATAGTTAGTTGTGTAGCCCCAAGTTATAGTTGGGGTAATAAGGAAATCATTCAATAAAGAAAACCTTATGATAACATTGATTGTGTTCTTTATTATTCCGTTGCGTGTTATCAATCATTGTTATTATTATCCTAGATGGGCTAAACGATCTTAACAAACTTGAATCAATCTCTTTAAATCCACAATATCAAGTGGAGGACTTGTCTGTTGTGCGCAAAGAAAGAGCACACTACTTCATCAGCACCTGGAGTAGATGAAACCTGTCTTGATGAACTAGTTCCTCCAGCAGTATTAACTCCAAAATTTTTACTGGCAGGACTAACTTCATTAGTGCTGCTTGTATTCTCAGAAGAAAGAAAAGCCATGTTCTGAGAATTAGATGTGGAACTTAAAGACCTTTTCATCTCATCTTCATAGACCCTAAGGTTATTGTAGATATCATCAATACATTCTGGCTATGTTGGCTAATTTCTTATGAGTAAAAGCAATTTGGCATCCATGAGAGGAAGACTTCTTATGAACTTTTGGGTTGATATCTCCTTTGAACTGAGCAGCCTAAACCTGCTAATTACATTTAAGCTTTTGGAACCTATCATAAGCCTTATCCAGACTTTCATTTGGTGCAGTGGTAAAGTTTTCAAACTGATGTTTTAGAACATTCCTATGCATCTTTTTGGATTCATCATTTCCTCCAAACCTTGATTTGATTGCATCCTAGAGAGATTTAGCATCTGGAACATTATGAAACTTAAGGAGATATTCATCAGGTATTGCTAAAAGCAAGATGCTCTTAACTCTTTCCTGATTCCGTTTTGCAGCCAGTTGTTTGGCAGTCTTAGGAGCAGGAGGACCAGATTGTTCTCCTGCTGGTGCAGCCTCTTCTTGAAGATCACCATTGACAATTATGTCCCATAGGTTATGGTCTGTGTGACAGATATATTGTCGCATTCTCATGCTCCAAATATCATATTCTCCCTTCTTGATGATAGGGATTTTCATTGCTGTGATAGTTGGTGGAGGAGTGTCTTGTTCTGCCATCTTTTTGATTTGATTGTAGATCTGCTTCAAATAATGGAGTTCTTCTTATTCAGAGTTTCCACACAAGCTCTGATACCACTTGTTGGATCCCTTACTGAATAGATCTTGAACCTTTAGCTTGCAAAGGGTTTGTTACTTTAGATAAATCCAAAGCAACAATAATGAAACACTGATTGAACACTATTGATTATGCGGAAACTAATCAACAATGCTAAGAAGAACAGTATTAAGTAAACACAAGAGATCTTCTATCAAACTCACACTTTATATTATAACTTGAATCTGCCTTGATTACAAACTATGATTGCTAATTGATCTCTATAGATCTGTATATTCTAACTATGCCTAGGGTTCCTTTTATACACCAAGGAAACCCTAATGGGCTTTACAAAACGCGTATAGAGATAATGCATATCCTTTCCTAAGATATCTCATGCATATCTCTAACTTTAACTAACTTCTGTATAAGCAGACTTAACTATAACATAACAGTACTAACTTTAACTATCAGTATTAACATCTTTATACTGATAGTATTAACTATAATACACTACCAGTACTAACTATGCTAACTCTTCTACCAGTACTAACATGTGTACTAGCAAAACTAACTGTATTACAAATAGAATCAAGTCTAGAATACTTAATTCCTAACATTACTTCTAGAGTATTAAGGTGTAGATTACGCATACACTTTAATATACACACAAAGTCTCTACTATTGTTATTTTGGATTTATCCAAGATAACATACTCTTTATAAGCTAAAGAATCGATCAAGGTTTGGGATCAACAAGATGATATTTACACTTAGCCTATACATGATTAAGACTCCCACAAATAAAGCAAGCTTTGTTATACATCACAAAATCACTTCCTAGTTGATTGGACTTCTGGCCATTTCACCATGTGCTCCTCCCCCAAATGTAACATAAATTTTAGAAACCATACGATCATTAAAGATCAGTTTGTTTAGAACTTTAAATCTAGGATTGAACATAGAATATGTATAGCGGAATTAACATAAGAATAATGATATTCAACAAGGTGTTTCTTCAATGATAACCAAACATTCCTAACAGCCCCAATTCTAAATTATCAATTCTAGAATGTATTATCTAAACAATAACAAGGAATCAAAGATCCTTGAGGCTGAAACACACAAATTCTAGGTGTCCACTTAGAGGACTTGACGCCTAGACGCACACACACACTTTTCTGTGTTTTACATCTTGACACACACAAAACAATACGACCTATATCTATTTATATACTAGAGATATTAGGTTTATAAAGGATAAGTATAAAGAAAACAAGTAAATCTTTCAAACAAATATAATTATCTTCAAGAATCTTCATATTCTCCACCAGCTTGTAGATTTATCTTGGTAGATATATCCTCCACCAGCTTGTTAGAATTCTTGAATTGTATAAAGTCCCTCTTGTTCCTTTTCATTCATTGTATTGTCTTATTACTCAAAATATTTTACCATCAAATCTTTCCCTAGTTGATAATGACAAAATCAAATAAGCACTAACTTCCCTTAGTTCCATGCTATTCCACCAAGGACTCTATAAGTGTACAACATCTTCGTTGTAATTTTTTCCCCCTTTTTTGTATTATCCACTAGGGGACTCTAAGTAGATGCAACTTTGATTTTGACAACCACAAACCACTATCACACTTCTAATCCAGCCTTCCAACAACTTAAATTACCCTCTATGATGCACATTAAGATAAATGAACTTGAACAGTAGTAACTTGAACTAGCAGTAGTAATAATGACTAGCAGTAGTAAAAACCTTCACCTTGATGTAGCATGTAAATGGTTAAATTTTTTAACAATAAGCTTCCCCTGAAACCTATAAGTTAACTATTTCTTGAATCTTGAATTCTGTAAGCTCTATGTAATGATCACTGATGAAGAAAACTAAGTATAACGAACTTGATGCTGAAGTAGAACAACCCAAACTTGTGTCCTATGTCTTATACTATCCACGTGATGTATAGATTTGTCAAGTCTTCGTCACATCGTTTCTAAGCACGAACAAGTTACCTCCAAATGTTGTAAGCCATTTGAGATATGATAAAACACAAACCTGTGAAACTCTACTTCAACTCCAAATAAGTGATAAACAATCTTCTTCGTAACTAATTAATCCAGAAATACAAGCCTTTTAAATGTTTAAGAACATTTAAACCAAATCAATCTGTTAGCTTCCCTTTAAACGAAGCATCCTATTCAATCCGAGATCCAAAATGTATGTCTTGTCCCATATCGGACAATGCTAGTAGTATAAAGTCATTAGGTCCGCGCAGTAGTAAAAAACTCACTGCTTTTTAATGCTATCAGTAGAAACCAACCATGAAGCCAAACCTGGCAGTACTAAGTAAAAGCGAGCAGTAGTAATAATATCCATGAGTAGTACTAAGTACTATCCTTAGCAATACAAACTCAGGATTGCTAGAAGTACAAACTTGCTATTAAACCATAAGCAGTTTAAAGAGCATAAAGCAAATCAATCACCAGCTGCTAATGTGCTTCCAATATCCATGAATACTCCAAAAATCCCTATTGTTTGCAACCATGAACCAGGAAACACCAAGATACCCTAGCAGTACTAACGAACCACGAATACGCAGCACCAGTTTATTGGCAGTAGCGAGCAGCAATAAAAATCATGACCCATAAAACAATATCAATGTCACTGATCATGAACAACATTAATCATGTAGCCCAAGCATGAAACAACCCATACAATCACCTCTAATAGGCTTCCAACACGCCTAAAGTCAAATCTGCTAAAATCCAAGTCCAACACAATCCCTAAAAATCAGGGATTTCTCTTTAAATTAAAGCATATCTTATTCCATAAATCATATCCCAATAACTGCTTCCATAAGAACTCGTATCCCTACCCAACTTCAACCACGATACTTGTTGCTGCTTTATTCTTAACCTGTGGTTGCGACTTTATTGTGATAAAGACCAGAAACTCTAATTCACTATGAAGCTTCTTTTATCTTGTTACATAAACCTCTACAAATCACAGCATGTATCAAGATTATCGCACTAAACAGCAACACTCATCCATAATCCTTCTTCTTCAACCAGCAGGTGTAACAAATTACTTAAATCATTTTATCACGATCTTGAGTTAATCTTTGAAGTACAATCAAATATCAACACCTGCTGCGTCTTTTCTAATTAACACTAGGAATCACCACTATAAACACCACGACATCAGGTATATTATGATGATAAACAATCAACCAGCAGACCTTTAATTAAGAACCACGTGCATCAATACTGTTCTTCCATCTTGTTCACGAACCGAACACAACAACTTCTTTTTTGCATAACATATTAGGGTTTGTTGGGAACCTTAATATTAGTGAATATCTGCTTGTATCTTTATCGAATCAGAGTTTATGAGAACTCTTAGCTGCTATTATCATGAAGTCGCATACATATTGTTGTGTCGTCATCTGCTTTTAGGGTTTGTACAAAAACGTAACCAGATTTAGGGTTTTGTGAATAAACCCTAATATTCACCAAACTTGACTTCAAAACAACCTTGTAATCATAGTCGTCTTTTTTTTAAGTATAAAGACGACGCTTTAAAGTGTCGCTAAAACCATAAAATCACCAAAATCACCCATAACTTTCAAAACAGAAAATCAAACCTTCTTTTTCCTTCATAGCATGACATCAACAAACATTGTAGATCCTAGATCAAGAACCATGAGGCTCTGATACCAATTGTGGAAACCATACGATCATTAAAGCTCAGTTTATTTAGAACTTTAAATCTAGGATAAACAATAACATTGAACATAGAATATGTATAGCGAAATTAACATAAGAACAATGATATTCAACAAGGTGTTTCTTCAATAATAACCAAACGTTCCTAACAGCCCTAATTCTAGGTGATCAATTCTAGAACGTGTTATCTAAACTATAACAAGGAATCAAATATCCTTGAGGCTGAAACACATAAATTCTAGGCGTCCACTTAAAAGACTTGACGCCTAGACACACACACACACACTTTTCTATGTTTTACTTCTTAACACACACAAAACAATACGACCTGTATCTCTTTATATACTAGAGATATTAGGTTTACAAAGGATAAGTATAAAGAAAACAAGTAAATCTTTCAAACAAATATAATTATCTTTAAGAATCTTCATATTCTCCACCAGCTTGTAGAATTCTTGAATTGTCATTTAAGTCCCTCTTGTTTCCTTTTCATTCATTGTTTTGTCTTATCAACTCAAAATATATTTCCCAACAACCATGCTCATCTTGTGTCTTTCAATCTTACTAAGATTTTATCTTCCATAGTAACATTACAAGGCCACACCCGAAGGGAACACCAACAAGCATCTTCTATCATCAACAACCTTCCTCTTCTCGTTACCTGACAAACATATAAACAAACAGAACCGTAGGGATGTCATATCCCTGTCCTTTAAAGTACTTTCGGCACTCCGTGAGTTGCTCGAGTCTCCAAGCCTAAGCACCCAGGATTAATACAGTTCTACACGTAATTGTTGAGTAGTAACAACTCGCGATTACAACACGATGATGGTAACAGAAAAACAAGCAAAGAGACGTACATCAACCTTTAATGATTGAGTTAAAATTGAGTTTTGCCATATCTTTCCAGGATATATAGATAGCCACCTTTGATGAAGTAAACCCATGATCTCACACATCCCAGAAAGAAGGAAGAAGTGGGTGGTTTGTTATGTGAAAACAAAGGCCAATTTAATTTTTATTTCTTTTTATCCGACTAAACCTACGACTCAATAAAGCTGCACATCAAGCATGTACCTATAACTTCTCAATAAGTACAATTTATTGCAGCTTCAATGTTTGTACTATGTGCTTCATGAGTGGTAAAACTTACCAACATCAACATAAGTCCCAACAATCCCCCGCCATGTTGGGAAGTTTTTCTGCTACTCTGATAGGTTGTGTCACGGTGGTGTCATGAAGATTAAACGTCATTTACTCTAAGTATGCATATAAAATTGATTTGATGGTGTCCGAAGATTAAACCACAAACCTTAATAATCTTATATACATACTTATACACACTTCCTATCGTAACCAAAGTGTTCTCACTAAGCGCGAATATGGCCATGCACTTAATCTTGATTCATGACTCTCTTAGAGAGAAACCACAAACTCTTTATTCAAGGCGGCACCACCTCTAAGTCATATAGGCAAAGCTTCTATAACGTCTCCGTTGCTAAGACGCCTCTAAAGCTCTATTAAAAGGATATCCTCATCCTTATTCTCGGCAACGCCGTACTATCTCTACTACATGGGTCAATTATTCGATAGTACCTTCTATCGACTAGTGACTTGTTATTACCCATTAAACTTGGAAATAGGAGAACTAAATTCAAGTCGGGTTACCATCACTAATCGATTCAATTATGGTTTCAGACCCATGCCTCTAAGAACTCTTAATAAGTCTCTCGTCAAAGACTTATTTAAATATCCGACAAGTATCTACATAAATAGTCGGTCACAAATGGCCATTCTCAAATATATGTCTATACATTTTGTCACATCAAAATTTTGACAAATAGGATCTCTAATCCACTTAACCGTTTCTCTAGCCATGACTAGATAAAAAGCACAACTTCCTTCTTGAAGTGTAAATACACACATGGTTCTTGCACGTTCAAGAATCAATTCGTTATGTAAGTTTAGTGATTCACCAACTTGTGAAATTTTGTATGATTTTCATGTGTATTTGTAATTCTCAATATCTCGATTACACTACTTAAGGGACGAACAAAGAAAGAATCATGATCATAGTGATCAGTTATAATCATAATTCTATCCAATATAAGGGACATAGGGTGACGGTTTCAACTTCATGATGCTTACCAGGTCACCCATTTTACATCAATTACATACACATGAAACAACACATACAAGCATTAGGTTATCACTCTCCTCGTTATGAACCCTCACTATGAATCTCAATATTAAATTTATATTGTCCCATGATTCATAGATACAAACTAGCATCTGGTCCAATCACTCACCAATGCAAACACAATATGAAAACAACAATTTCACATATCAAAATTTTCAGTTCATGAGTATATTAGCCTGGTTATTATAATTGCACCATCAATCTCTGATGTGCCACAAATAATTTTTCAGAATTGTGAAAACAAAACAATTATTAATAAATTGCTAAGCACAATACTAGTGTTTAATTTTGCTAGAAACTACAAGTCATTTGAAAACTCTTGGTAACAACTTTTAACAAAGTTTCTTCTTAAACTTTATTCTAATAAAGTAAATATTTTCAAGTCTTTGTTTCAGTCACATAAGTGATCTTGTTTTGTCTCATAGCTCTCGTTATTTAGTATACTCATCAAACATGGAACTTCGTTTCCATAAGATTTCACTCCATGTTATTTGGCTATACACAAATAGGAGGGAGACACATTACCTATTTGTATCAGGTGCTAAAGCTATTGAACCAACATGTTCATAATAAAGCTTCTGTCGTTTAACCCATGCCATATGTTTCCACTTAAAATATATTCATCACAACATGGATTAAACAATATATATATATCCAAAGAAACTCTCTTCAAGAAGTGAGGAAACTAAACAGGCAAAACTAGTATGCTACTTTTGAGTGTCTCTACCAATTATCTCAACAGAAGTGCAAATTTCATCACGTTTTGTTTATAGATACTTAAACAAACACGTCACTGAAGTGAATTTGAAAATAGTTTTATAATACTCGTATAAAACCAATGTAGTACTTTAAAGATTGTTGAAATATTAATGTTCTCTCGCAACTAATATGTCTCGATGGAAATAAACATAATAGAAATACCTTATTGATTTTATGGGAATTCATAGAGAAGGGACATGAAGAACCCGTATGTGACCAGTGGTAACCAAGTCACGAACAAAGTGAATGTCAATCTCAATATGCTTCGTGCGCTGATGTTGCACGGGATTAGAAGAGAGATAGATAGCACTCACGTTATCACAATAAACAATAGTAGCTGTAGACAGTGGTGTATGAAGCTCACGTAAAAGATTGCGCAACACAAGTCTCGCCACTGCATATGGCAAACACCCGAAACTCTGGCCTCCGCACTAGATCGAGAAAGAGTAAACTGTCATTTAGAAGACCAAGATAAAAGATTGTTGCCAAGAAACACACAATAGCCAGACGTAGAGCGCCGTGTAGTGGGACATCCAGCCCAATCCGCATCTGAATAAGCAACTAAAGAGGATGTCGTAGATGAATAAAGCTGTAAACCAAAAGTCAATGTACCACGGACATACCACAAGATCCGCTTGAGAGCAGAGAAATGAGGCTCTCGAGGATCATGCATAAAGAGACAAACCTGCTGAACGGCATAAGAGATGTCAGGCCGTGTAAAGGTCAAATACTGTAGAGCCCCTGCAAGCCTGCGATATAGTGTAGGATCAGAAACAGGATCACCAGCAGCAGCAAGCTTGGAATCCGTGTCAACAGGAGTACGACACGGATTACAAGTAAGCATACCAGCTCGCTCAAGTACCTCTGTGGCATACTTTTGTTGAGATAAAAACATCCCAGAAGTATTACGAGTCACGGAAACACCCAGAAAGTAATTAAGCAGGCCCAAGTCAGTCATAGAAATTTTCGCATGAAGGGAAGCAATGATGCGCTGAAAGACAAAAGAGATTTATTATTGATTGTGCTTTTGTGTGTTTACATAAGATGATTACATGTGTATTTATAATAAACATGTAGCTTATTTACTAAGCAATCACAACCCTAACCCTAATGGACTCAAGCCCACAATTGAGCTTGGTTCACTAAACTAGTCATTCAATACTCCCCCGCAATTTGAACAGGAGATTTTTGAACGGACAAATTGGAACATATGTTGAAAGCCGCTTCTTCTTCTTTTTCTTCTTCATCTTCTATGTTATTTGTTTGAGCGGAAGCATAATTGTATTTGGCAGCATAGTTGTTTGTTGCTTGCGGCTTCCTCCTTTGCGTGACGGTTTTTTTTAACGTCATGGCTTGCTTTGCCTTTCGGTAGGAGCGAAACATTTTAACCAACTATTTTGAAAAACAACAATGATCTCCGTGCTAAAACAAAGAGTAATGGTGATGAAACAAATTTGATGGCTTTATCAACATAATATTTGTGCTATGATGGCTAGGGTTTTGGATGCTAGTGTTTATTGGATAAAAAAACTAATTAAACAAAACAATAAAGCGAAAATAAGGGGATCCCTCCGGATCACCGGCAAGTACTGATGACCGGAGGATAGGAAATTTTTGATGGTGGATTTACCTGAGCTCTAATACCATGAAAGGTTGTGTATTTTCTGTGTCATAATGAGTTACAATGATATGTTTATATAAGCTAGATAATGGGCCTACACATAATACAAAGATAAATATGCCTTTGGGCCATGAAGACTAATCCGCTAACACTTTTGAGTGTCTCAACTAATTATCTCAACAGAAGTGCAAATTTCATCACGTTGCGTTTATAGATACTTAAACAAATACGTCACTGAAGCGAATTTGAAAATAGTTTTATAATACCCGTATAAAACCAATGTAGTACTTTAAAGATTGTTGACATATATATGTTCTCTCGCAACTACGGAGTAATATGTCCGGATGGAATAAACTTAGTAGAAATACCTTACTGATCTAATGAGAACCCATAACATATATCCGCATAAGACCAAACGAACAACTCGTATATTGCAGCAACTAGTATCATCACCATGATCATCTTGTGTCTTTCAATCTTACTAAGATTTGATCTTCCATAGTAACATTACAAGGCCACACCCGAAGGGAACACCAACAAGCATCTTCTATCATCAGCAACTTTCCTCTTCTCGTTACCTGTCAAACATATAAACAAACAGAACCGTACGGGATGTCATATCCCTGTCCTTTAAAGTACTTTCGGCACTCCGTGAGTTGCTCGAGTCTCCAAGCCTAAGCACCCATGATTAATACAGTTCTACACGTAATCGTTGAGTAGCAACAACTACCGATTACAACACGATGATGGTAACAGAAAAACAAGCAAAGAGGCGTACATCAGCCTTTAATGATTGGGTTAATATTGAGTTTTGTTGTAGTTTACTTAGCCACATCTTTCCAGGCTAAACCCATGATCTCACACATCTCAGAAATAAAGTAAGAAGTGGGTGGTTTGTTATTTGAAAACAAATGCCAAGTCAATCTTTATTTCTTTTTATCAGACTAAACCCACGACTCAATAAAGCTGCACATCAAGCATGTACCTCTAGCTTCTCAATAAGAACAATTTATTGCAGCTTCAATGTTTGTACTATGTGCTTCATGAGTGGTAAAACTTACCAGCGTCAACATAAGTCCCAACAGAACGCGTTTGATTTTTCGTTTGTAATGGAGGGGGACGCGTCTCCCATGCTCCACATGGGACGACCGACCGAATGTAACCGTCCCATTATGTTTAGCCTTAGTGATCGTTACCATTTCTTCACTATTAATATTAGTTATACGGCGAACTGTCTAAAACAATAGTTAAATGGTTTTTCACGACTGTATATTTTATTTATTTGATAAAATAAAATATGAATGAAAAGACTTTTATAAAAGAAAGTTGTGATCCAAAATTGTTGTCTAGTCTCTTTCTTATCACTACAACGTCTTGACATAATTAACAAGTAATTTTGATGTAGACAATACTTAAAATTTGGGAAAATAGGAATTGTTTTGCATGCATGAATGAATACAAAACATCACATGGACCAAACTTGTAATGATCCATACATTTTATAAAAAAATTACCTACACAAATAACTTGGTATCTTTTGATTGCAATAGAAATAACTACCTACACAAATAAAATGCCAAAAGTCCATGAAAAAATAGCCCATATAAAAAATAAGCCATATGAAAATAGGACATATAAAATTGGCCCATACTATAAATTCATAAAAACGCAAAATTAAAAAGCGACGGAAAAACAAAATAACCACACCACGGGACTTCTAAAAAATTACCGAATTAAAAATGCCCCGGGCTAACGCGTTTTATTCAATTTCCTTTACACACCTTTTGTTAAAAATAAATTCCAATTATACAAAACCGACAACTTAAAAAACTAAAACATTTTGAACAGCAGTCCAGTTATTATGTAATGAAAAAACGCCCAAAAAAATTAATCTATAATACATAAAAAAAGAAAAAAAAACTACGCCTCGCAGCAACACACGTAGGGGTGTTGATCGGTTCGGTTATCGGGTTATTCGGTTAGTTCGGTTCGGTTAAAAGTTTTTTTTTGTCAACCCGAAAATCGAACCGAACCAAACTAGAGTTCAACCGAACCGAATTCGAATTCGGTTCGGTTCTCGGGTTGACCCGAATTTCACTATTTTTATAAAAAAAAATTAATAATGACATAGATTTTTAATAAACAAAAAATTATTTTTAACATAAAAAGTGTTTTTTATATTATGATAACATTTTAATGCTATATATATATGTACATATATATGAATTTGGTTTTCGGTTCGATTTTCGGTTCGGAGTGCCAAACCCATATCCAACCCGAGAACCGAACTCCAAAATGAACGTACAAGAAATGCGAGAACATAGCATGGACCAATAAGATATTGGTTTTATAATATTTATTTTTATTATTTAATTTAAAAGGGCATAATAGTAAAATTGCATTTTATCTATATAGGGTGAGGTTCTTTTCAGAACCAAATGAATGTACAGAACTGCGAGAACTAGCATGGACCAATAAGAATTTGTTAAATATCTATTTTTATTATTTAATTTAAAAGGGCATAATAGTAAAATTGCATTTTATCTTTTTTAATATATTTAAAAAAAACTTTTTTTTCTACTTCCAAAATTTTAAGAATTAATTTTTTTTTTTAATTATTAAAATATCTATTTTGAGCATATGCATGTTTTCAAAAGGAAATGTGCGTATATGGTTTTTAGATAATATTAGTTTACTTGTGTTTTTATTGTTTAATTACTTAAACCTATCATGTGTTTTTCTCAAATATAATTTACACAAGTACATGAAATGACAAACACAAGTATTTTACATGTATTGTATACAATTCAAAACAAAAACATTATACACAAAATTTGTTAAATCATGTGATATACAATTCACATACAAATTTCTAAAAGTAAAGAATATATAAAAGTTTTGTTGATGTATAGGCGTGTCTACTAATCTTTAACGCAACCACATTTGGTGTTGTCGTATATGCACATGTATTTTCCCTCATTAGACACTCTTGATTTTTTTGTATGTATATGTGCATTTGGGTTCATCCATATGCCTTTATATATACATACTCAAGTTCGTTCATGTGCAATTGTATCTACTCCATGCACTTGTGTCTTCACTATTTACATGTTTATCATAACCATCTTCTTCTTGCCGGATAGTATGTACAAAACACATGTGCACTCTTAATATTACTCATCATAGTCGTAACCTGTAACCACAAACAATTTATAAATGAATTATTTAATCATAAAAACTAGCAAAACACATATGCACAATCTTTTTCTATATCAAATAATGCAAAAGAATTTTTTTAAATAATGTAAAAGAATTTTTAACAAGTAGTGTTACATCTATGGTATGCATGTATACATTTACTTAAGCTATTCTTGATAAATAACCTAACATAATATCAAAAGACAATCCGAACTATACAATTAGCAAACACATATGCACAAATTAAAAATATATACTTACTTATTTTCTTGATTTAATATCAAATTTAAAACACAGTTGCAAAAATTGATTACTGTGAAAATATGTTACACAAAAAGTCATTCTACATTTACTAGCAAAATAATCCAAGAGATTACAAATCTAAATATAACTTAAAATAATTTTGAAAAATCTCAAAATGAACGAACTAAGTCTCAAATTAAAAAAAGTGTCGTGTTTATCTCTTATGTTACTTCAAACGTCATTCATTTTGCATGATAAATCCTATAATGAATTTGCACCATACAATTTAACATATAAAAATTGATAGACGACTGAATGGTGCTATATTTTCTTATTAATTAACCTTAGGGAACGCTAAAAATACAAAATCACCCAATCAATTGTAGACTACATGAACACAAATAAAAAACCATGACTAACAACATAAACTCATGAACATACAGATAAACTCTATGACATCTTAAACTTTATATCACCAGAATCAAAACCTATATATATTTTTCACAAAAAACATTAAAAAAACAAATGATTTCAAATCACTAACCGTTGACCATTTTTGTCAAACACATCTCACAGATCTTGAAATTACTATTACCTTAGAAACATTATCCCACATATCTTGAAATTAATATTACCTTAGAAACATTATCCCATAATAGGCCTTTAAGATTTGAGTCGCGGAAAGCGACATTCGTTGCTGACCGATAGCTAAAGTTTCTTGTTTCGGCCGCCTGTTTCGGCCACCTGTTTCCGTCGTAATTCTGGTCACCGTCGTCACCCAGTTCATTGATATGAGGAGGTTAAAGTTGATGTGTGGCAACGCCGTCACCGAAGGCTGTAATTGCCAGAAGAGCTACTTGTTGTTCCTTTCATTCATTCATTTAGTCAAAGAAATGAAATGTTGGCGAGGGAGATCTAAAAAATTAAATATGGAGAAGAAAGTGAAAGTTGGTTTCCAGATTTAAAAATCAAAACTGATTTGTATATGATTGATAAAGTTACACGGTTATTTTAAGGAAGATTTGAAATTCCATATTTACCCCTCACATATTTAATAAATATAACTTGATACTCTTAATAATTACCAAAATGCCATACATCATCTCAACCATTGATCAAATAAATATGTGGTCTAGATTGGTTCTCGCAGTTCTGTATATTCATTTGGTTCTGAAAAGAACCTCACACTATATATATATATATATATATATATATATATATATATAATATTTATTATATTATATATATATATTGGTTCCTCGCACTGTTCTTTGTATATATCATTTGTTTTGAAAAGAACTCACACTATATATATATATATTATATATATATATTTGATATTGTTATGTGTGTATATTATATGGTATGTATATATCAATTGTGTAATATATATATATATATATATATTATATTTATATTTATATAGTATATATATATATATATATATATATTTATTTATACACACACAACACAATATTTATATTTATATATATATATATATATATATATATATATAATATATATATATATTTATAGACACACACAACATATTATATATATATATGTGTGATGTGTTGTGTATTAATAGATTGATATATTTATATATATATATATATATATGTGTGTGTTTGTGTATATATATATATATATATATATATATATCTTTATCTATATATATATATATATATATATATATATATATTTCTATGTATGTATATTTGTTTTTGTATATATATATGTATATGCTTATATATGTATATGTAATGAATAGGAATTTGTGGTTTTCGGTTTCGTTTCGGTTAGGAGTGTCATAACCATATCCAACCCAGTGAACAAATTAGTAATTCGGTTTGGTTCTGGTTTTGGACGAATTCGGTTCGGTTACGCCTCGCAGCAACACACGTAGGGGTGTTGATCGGTTCGGTTATCGGGTTATTCGGTTAGTTCGGTTCGGTTAAAAGGTTTTTTTTGTCAACCCGAAAACCGAACCGAACCGAAAACCGAATTCAAATTCGGTTCGGTTCTCGAGTTGACCCGAATAACCCGAATTTCACTATTTTTATAAAAAAAAATTAACAAATACATAGATTTTTAGTAAACAAAAAATTATTTTTAACATAAAAAGTGTTTTTTATATTATGATAACATTTTAATGCTATATATACATGTACATATATATGAATTTGGTTTTCGGTTCGATTTTCGGTTCAGAGTGCCAAACCCATATCCAACCCGAGAACCAAATTAGTAGTTCGGTTCGGTTCGGTTATCTTCGGTTCGGTTCAGTTTTGGTTTTCGGCTTATTCGATTTTTTCGGTTTTTCTGCTCACCCTCTAAACATACGGGGGCAACTATGCTTGTTGTAATTAACACCCTAACGGCCCAAGCCAAGTATAAGTGAGTGATTGAAGGCCCATATCTAAAGCCCATCAGAATTAATTAGGGCATCGTCAACCAACCTATATATACCAGAGGTTGCCTTGGTTAGGTTTCTCATCAGCCAGCCGTTTATTATTCTCTCATTCTTTCTTTGCACAATTTATTTCAATCAATTTAATTATTTATATTTGTATTTATGGTTTGGATGGATAGAATAGAATGATGAGATATAATGTTTATGTGCAAACGTAGCTTTAATGCAATGATCGGCACTTCCACACGAGATTTCTGACTATTCTTCTTCTTAGCCTTTTTTTTTTTTTTTTTTTTGTATATTTGCAAATGATGATAACAAGACAGGGACATCAGAAGTCCAAATTTATGTTAATTTGGATTTAATGTTCGACCAAGTCTATAATGGGAATCTCTTTGATGCAACTATTCTTGTTAATTTTTGCTGTTATTGCCCATGATGGTTTATAAATATACTTTGAGCTAACGCACTGAAAACAATCTTTATCTGAGGCATTTTTCTTTTGATTTTAATATAAATTTGTTTTCTTAATTACAGTCACATAAATTTTTCATATTTGGTTTGCCAATGATGCATTAATTTGCACGTATTATCAGAAAGAATATAAATATAATGTTGATATGCAATGTATATTGTCACTACCTCTGAGGCAAACCATTCTTTCCAATTACTATATTTTGATGGTGATACGGGTTGAAAGCCAATGTTTTGAAAACCAGGTTGACCCGGTTTCTGAAATATTGGCTATTTGAAATGTCTTTCAAATTGTCAAGAAACCCTATTAGTTTTCCTCCGTTTTTTAGGCCGTAACTGGTTTGAATTTTGATTTGTTTTTTTCGCTTTAACCGGTTGACCAGTTTGAGTCGAACTGGGTTTTTCTAAAAATTGTTGATTGTTGAAGGTTGATACTTGATAGAGAGTGTTGAGGTAGAAGAATGGAGTGTTTGATTTACTGTTTATAGTACTCCCTCCTTCCTAAATTTATAATACACTTTTCCTTTTTGGGATGTCTCAATTTAATTTTCAATACATTTACTTAAAATTATAATTATAAACTTTAAAGAAGACTTTAATTAATTAGCTAAGGGTAAAACTGTTATTTTGTTAAAAAGTAAAAAAGAGAAAACTGTAATAAATGCACTTTTTTAAACTGTGTGTTTTTTGTCGGGAGACAATAATTTTGAAACGGAGAGAGTATGATTTTTGGAAAATTTGTGCTTAACTTTGTTTATATTAATTTTGGATTATTTTTTCTTAATTTGATAATTGTAAATGTTTGAAAGTTTGAAACAAACAATGTAATAGGAAAATTTTTGTAAATTATCGGTTAAAAGAGCGTATTTGCTACTAAAAACATATTAAAAGTGTTAATTTGCTAACAACCCTAAGGGGGCGTTGGTTTGTTGTAATTCATTAAATTACATTTTAATCGTGTTTGGTTGAAAGAGTGGAAGAAATTGTAATTCAGATTAAATTACGATGATTGTTTGGTTTGCGTTGTAATTGTAATTCAGTCATTACAATTACAGCACGTGAAGGAATTCAGATTAGATAAGAAGTTTGATTGAAAGTTTTGAATTACGTTTCAGAATTTTTATACTTTAAAACATCAGTATTTATTATTATTATCATTATTATTATTTTTTATTTTTTATTTTTATTATTATTTACTATTTATTAATATTTATATTTATTATTATTATTATTTTTATTTATAAAAACATCATTTCATTATAATAATAAGATTACAACAAATTGGAGAGGAGCCGAGATAGTATTTGGACCCTGGCAATAGCAAAACTAATCCTATTAAAAATATGAATAGCTGCACGTGCTCCAATGTCTTGAGCTATAAACTTTCGGATCCGATTCAGCAAAGGAACCGCATCCTTCTCAAGCTCTCCAAAGGATGAGAATGAAAAGGGGAGGAATCCGTAACCAATATCTGCGCACTTAGCCTCAAACTTGACGCGTTTACGGTGTGCAGCCGCAAGCACGACACGACCAGGCACAAAATCAACCATCCCAGTTTGCGTGAGAGGTGATGAACCTGTCAAATCCTTACAAACATCACGCCCACAATCCCACGAGTAAAGCAACATATCAGCTGGACGTAAGGATTTGTTCGGTCCACCCCCAAGCCCGATGTCTACCCAGATGAAATGCCGGACCGATAACATATGTCAACAAGGGTATCACGCACGACATTATGCCGATGTTTGATACCAACAATACCAGCGCATGACACAGCATGATCCCCATAAATATCATCCATAGACCCTGGAGCAAGCTGAACACGGTACCGGAACAGAAAATAAGGGAACACCTAACCGATAGTATAACACACACCGATAAGTCCTACCATTCATAGTCTGTCCCAATCCAGAAATCGGGACTACCCGAAGCCAATCAGAGGTGTGATCCTCCATTGAGATTGCCACAAAGCCATCTGTCGAGATGATAGGGTAAAAGTGGATACTGCATCTTTGGTAACCCGTGTGAAATATATATCTGTCATTTTCTTCATAAGTTTGGAGGCAACGATCTCACTTGGATTACTTAAAAATCAATCTCCATAAATTATTTTAATTATAAATCACTTTATTAAGAAACTCAAAAAATTACAATAAATTAGATGGGAGCCGAGATACTATATGTGTCTCCACCCCTTTAGCAATAGCGAAACTGATCCTATTAAATATATGAACAACAGCACGTGCCCCAACGTCCTGAGTAGTGGAGAACTTCCGGATCCGCTTCAGTTTATTATTATTTTATTAATATTATTTTTATTATTATTTATTACTTTTTTATTATAATAAATGTAACATTCCGTATTTTCAGGTCATTTATAATACTATTTAATTTCACTATTTATTTTTTTTCTCGTACGCGTTCACTTTTA
>BQNB010098379.1:0-25169 GCA_026074375.1 Tanacetum coccineum
TCTCGTTTTAACTCCGTTTTCACTCTAGTTTTTTTTAAACTTCGTTTTTAGTCAATTAGAATACATTTAAAAAGAAAAAAAATAAAAATTAGGTTTAATTTTGTAGAATTTAGTTTTTTGGCCTTAGTTTTAGTGTCCCGTTTTACGTTTTTGATTAAAATTTTAATTATTGTTCCTTTTTAGTAGATATAGATCATCAAAAATATCTTTGCTACATTCAAATCAGGATCCGAACCTAAACGTGGTTTCAATTTCACTAGTCATTGGGGATAACGACCCGGGTGATCATACTTACCCGGTTTAATATACGTATTTTATATTATATTATATATATTTTTGAGAGTGAATTTTATCAAGGGTAACTTGGTAATTTTCTTAATTTCTCTTTTAAAAGTATTATATTTTATATATATATTTTACGTGTATAAAACTTAACACACCATCCTGCCCTAATTTTAGTGCTCCAGCTGGTAGGCCCTTTAGGTGCGTAAGTGACATATGGTTATTGATTAGCGGTGATGCTAAGGCTGTTTGCATATATTCACTGTCATATAGCACTATTGTCCACTGTTGAGATATTGGCATAGCTTTTGGGTTTAAGGTCAAACCTACGAGCTCACCAATATTATTGTTAACGTTTTCGAGTATCATTTTCAGGTGAAGTGAAAGAGGAATAGTTTGGTGATTGTGATAGCAGACTTAGAAGTATCCCGAGTGGAATTTCATGTAAAGTCTTGCTGGTTTATTTTGTTTGGGTTTAAGTTTGGATTTTGGACCCCTGTGGGGGCTTATGAATAATTGTAAGAGAATGTAGATTTTGATAGCGATTTGGGACATCACTCGAGGTTGTTCGAGGTTGATGAGCTTCGTAACACTTGAAGTTTTGTGCATTGTAGTTTTCTCTATTTTGTATCTTGTGTTATGATTGATCATTATATTGCATTCTCGAGTTTCTGCCATTGTCGAGGTGTGACAGATTGGTAATCAGAGCCAAGGTTATAGAGAACTAGGTGGATTAGCCTAGACTATAACCTAAGATCCATCGTTTAATTACGTATAGGATCTATGTGCGCGGTGTTTAACTTTTGTTTGCTTTTGTGTGTCCGCGGTTTGGTTTTTTAGTTATGTCAGTCATTGAGATATGTAAGCCTAATACTAAGTACAACTGGGAAAGGATGCGAATATAAGTACGGTAGCCAACATAGTTATAAGCGTATCACAACTCACTCATACTTAGTAATGTTGTTCACACAAATCGATGTTGACATCGTAAGGTGTGTTACGGGTATATCTGTATATATAGTAAGATATTCTATATATATGCGAGTCTTCCTGCCTACCTAACGCTACCCATGTTCTCCCTTGTATAGATAATGCCGCCAAGGATAAGGACCCGAAGTGCTGGTCAGCCTGCTGCCGAATCATTAAGAGGGGAACGGGTGTACGGGTTCGTAGAGGTAGAAGGGGTAAAAGACCTAGGGAAGGTAATGATGAGCGTATTGATGATTTGAATGGTCAAGGAAATGACCAAGGAATGGGAGCTAATGGGCGTGTAGAGGGAGTCAATGGGAATGTAGAAGGAGACAATGGGGGAGCACCTAAATTCTCGTAGATCATTTCCCAACAATTGCAGAACCTCTTACCCGCCATACTAGCTCAAGTTGGTAACCAAGGAAATGTTAGAAATCAGAATGGTAATTTGGTTAATAAGAACGTTCAGGAGAAAGTTGGGAATCTGATAGTAAATAGCAATCGGGTAGGTTGTTCATATAAGGAATTCTTAGCTTGTAACCCTAAGGAATATGATGGTAAGGGAGGTGTTGTAGTTCTTACTCGTTGGATCAAGAAAATGGAGAACGTACAAGATATGAGTGGTTGTAGTGTTGACCAAAATGTAAAATACACTGCTGGTTCATTTGTGGCCAAGGCTTTGACGTGGTGGAACTCTCAGATCCGCACACTAAGCCGGGAAGTTGCTGTTAGTATGTCATGGAAGAACTTTAAGTTTATGATGATAGAAGAGTTTTGTCTTAGTCATGAGATGCAAAATTTGGAAACTGAGTTGTGGAATCACTCCATGATCGAGGCTGGCCATGCTGCGTATACTGATAGGTTTCATGAGTTGGCGAGGTTAGTTCCTCACTTAGTAACTCCTGAAAGTAGGAAGATTGAGAGGTATGTGTATGGCCTTGCTCTACTGATCCGTAGGATGGTGAAGCAACAGAGCCAAAGACTATGCAGAAGGCTGTGCAGATTTCTGGTGCACTAACCGATGAGGCTATTAGAAATGGATCAATTAAGAAGGTTGAGAAGAGAGGAAATGTGGGAGAACCTAGCAAGGATAAGAATGGTAGGGATGATAATAAGAGGACTAGGACTGGGAATGTTTTTGCTACTACTATAAACCCTATAGGAAGAGAGAATATGGGTACTTGGCCCAAGTGTACTATCTGCAACTCCTACCATGCATCCGGAGGGCCTTGTCGCACATGCCTCAACTGTAACCGCCCATGTCATTTGGCAAAGGATTGTAGAGGTATGCCAAGGAATGTGAATCCTGTCAATGCTAGAAACCCACCTATTAGGGCATGTTATGAGTGTGGTAGTACCGACCATGTCAGGTCAGCTTGTCCTAGATTGAATAGGGCACAAGGACTGGAAGAAAATCGTCCAAATCAAGTTGTTGCTAATAACGGGGGTCAAGGTCGTGGAAACCAAGGGAACCAGGCTAGGGGTAGGGCATTCATGTTGGGAGCAGAGGAAGCTCGCCAGGATCCAAACATTGTGACGGGTACATTTACTTTGAACAATCATTTTGCCACTACCTTATTTGACTCTGGTGCCGACTATAGTTTTGTTTCCACTACTTTTATACCTCTGTTAGGCATAGAGCCCAGCGAATTAGGTTTCAAATATGAGATTGAGATAGCTAGCGGGCAGCTAGTAGAGATTGATAAGGTTATTAAGGGTTGCAAACTAGAAATCGAGGGTCATGTCTTTGACATCGATTTGATACCTTTTGGGCATGGGAGTTTTGATGTGATTATAGGTATGGACTGGTTGTCTAATTATAAGGCTAAAATAATTTGTCATGAGAAGGTAGTGAGGATACCACTACCAGATGGCAAGGTGCTCAGAGTATTAGGAGAAAGATCGAAAGAGAAAGCGAGACTTTTAATGAGTGCTAAGGCTAGTGATAAGAAACAAGAAGAGATTGTTGTGGTTAGAGATTTTCCTGAGGTATTCTCGGATGACCTATCTGGATTACCGCCTATTCGGGAAATTGAATTTCGAATTGAGTTAATCCCTGGAGCAATGCCGGTAGCAAAGTCTCCCTATCGTTTGGCACCTTCTGAATTGGAGGAGTTATCGGGACAACTCAAGGAACTCTAAGACAAAGGTTTTGTTCGACCAAGTTCATCGCCCTGGGGAGCGCCGATATTGTTCGTTAAGAAAAAGGATGGTTCTTTTAGAATGTGTATTGACTATAGAGAATTAAACAAGTTGACTATTAAGAATCGTTATCCGCTTCCTAGGATTGATGATCTATTTGATCAAATGCAAGGGTCGCAGTTTTTCTCGAAGATAGATCTTAGGTCTAGATACCATCAGCTGAGAGTGCATGAGGATGACATTCTAAAGACTGCGTTTAGAACTCGTTATGGACATTTCAATTTCACAGTAATGCCCTTTGGTCTGACTAACGCACCAGCAGTATTTATGGATTTGATGAATATAGTTTATAGGCCTTATCTTGATAAGTTTGTGATAGTGTTTATAGAAGATATCTTAATCTACTATAAGACTCAAGAGGAGCATGTAGAACACTTAAAGTTAGTCTTGGGACTGTTCAAAAAGGAGAAACTGTATGCTAAGTTTTCTAAGTAGGAATTCTGGCTAAGAGAAGTGCAGTTTCTTGGGCATGTGATAAATGGTAATGGGATTTATGTTGGCCCCAGTAAGATTTAAGTTGTTAAGAATTGGAAAGCCCTTAGAACTCTGACTGAGGTTCGTTCGTTCTTAGGATTGACTAGGTATTACCGTAGGTTCATTGAGAACTTTTCTAAGATAGCTAAGTCTCTTACTATCTTGACTTAGAAGTGTAAGACTTTCGATTGAGGTGAGGAACAGGAATTGGCATTTCAAACCTTGAAGGATAAGTTGTGTAATGTGCTTGTTCTAGCTCTCCCCGATAGACCAGAAGACTTTGTGGTATATTATGATGCGTCCGGGATAGGACTAGGCTGTGTGTTAATGCAAAGAGGTAAAGTGATAGCCTATGCGTCTAGGCAGTTGAAAATTCAATAGAAGAATTATACTACCCATGATTTGGAGTTGGGTGCGGTCGTGTTTGCACTTAAGACCTGGAGACATTATCTGTATGGGATAAATAGTGTCATTTATATGGATCATAAGATTCTTCAGCATATCTTTAGTAAAAAAGAGTTGAATATGCGACAGCGTCGCTGGATAAAGTTGTTTAGTGTTTATGATTATGAAATTTGCTACCATCCTGGTAAGGCGAATGTGGTGGCTGATGCCATAAGTAGGAAGGAAAGAGTAAATCCTAAGGGAGTTAGAGCTATGAATATGACCCTTTAGTCGAGTATCAAGGATAGGATACTGTCGGCTCAGAAGGAGGCTGTAGATGAGTCTGTCGGATTGCAAAAAGGTTTGGATGAGATGATAGAACAGAGAAGTGATGGGACTTTATACTACTTGGATCGAATATGGGTACCTTTGAATGGTGAGGTGAGAACCCTGATAATGGATGAAGCCCATAAGTCAAAGTACTCTGTACACCCAGGAGCTGATAAGATGTATTATGATTTAAAAGATAGGTATTGGTAGCCTGGAATGAAAAAGGATATAGCTGAGTATGTTAGTAAGTGTTTGACTTGTCTGAAGGTTAAGGCTGAGCATCAAAGGCCATCTAGCTTGCTTGAGCAACCCGAGATTCCCGTATGGAAATAGGAAGGGATAGCTATGGATTTTGTGACTAAGTTACCTAGGACTAGTAGTGGGCATGACACAATCTGGGTCATTGTGGACCGATTGACTAAGTCTGCTCATTTTCTACCTATACGTGAGGATTATAATATGGATAGATTGGCTAGATTGTATTTGAATGAGATAGTTGCTAGACATGATGTTCCGATCTCGATTATATCGGATCGTGATAGTCGTTTCACATCAAGGTTTTGGCAATCAATACAAGAGGCATTAGGAACTTGTTTAGACATGAGTACGACTTATCACCCTCAGACCGATGGTCAGAGTAAGCGTACTACTTATACTTTGGAATACATGCTTAAAGCGTGTGTCCTAGACTTCGGAGGAAGTTAGGATGTTCATCTTCCGTTGGTTGAGTTTTCGTATAACAATAGTTATCATTCTAGTGTGAGATGTGCTCCGTTTGAGGTATTGTATGGTAGAAAGTGTCGTTCACCAATTATTTGGGCTGAAGTTGGAGAAGGTCAGTTGATAGGACCTGAGTTAGTGCAAGAGACTACAGAGAAGATCTCATAGATTAAGGATAGACTTAAGGCTGCGCGTGATCGCTAGAAAAGTTATGCTGATAAGAGGAGGAAGCCTCTAGATTTTAGTGTAGGTGACTATGTCTTGCTCAAAGTGTCACCTTGGAAAAGTGTAGTGCGCTTTGGGAAGAAAGGAAAGTTAGCACCTAGATTTGTTGGACCGTTTGAGATTATTGAGAAAGTAAGCCCCGTTGCCTATCGGTTAGATTTGCCTGAGGAGTTGAATGGTGTTTATGACACGTTCTACGTGTCGAACCTTAAGAAGTGTTTGGCTGATCCAACACTGCAAGTGCCTTTGGATGAGATCCAAGTTGATGCTTAGTTGAATTTTGTGGAAGAGCCTGTAGAAATTTTGGATAGAGAGTTTAAGAAGCTAAAGCGTAGTAGGATTGCCATCGTCAAGGTTTGGTGGAATTCGAAACATGGCCCTGAATTCACGTGGGAACGTGAAGATCAGATGAAATTGAAGTATCCGCTTTTGTTTAGTGATGTTAGTAGTTGAATTTCGGGGACGCAATTCTTTTAAGGGGGTAGAATGTAACCTTTGCACTTTTTGTGTTCTGAATATTTCATTTATAGTCCTTTGACTATTTGACTTTTGTTAGTCTATTTAGATTTTGTACCATGTTGACGGTGATGATTTTTATGAGAATTATGGTTTATTATGATTAATAATCCCTTTTGGAAGGTATTATTGTGTTATTGGTATTCCGGGTGGTTTGACCCGTGAATTTTAAGAAATGCCGAAAAAATGAGTCTCACACGTCCGTTAATGTCCAAATGAGTTTTGAAAGGTTTAAAGTGAAAATATATCGTGTGAATACTCTAGGTTAATGGAAAAGTATCCTTAAGGTGAATAAAAAAGCTAATTAACTTTGGGGTAAATTTTACGGTTGAGTTTTACGGGCTTTTAAGTGATTCTGACACGAAAAGAAAGACCCGAGACATCTTGGATCCTATGGCCGGTCAAATAAGTCAACAAGGGACAACATGACATTTTTTTAGCAAGTTTGTCTAACCATTGTACACTTATATTCTTCCACTAGAAACATCTCCATTCATTATCCATTTCATTTAAAAAAAAACACATAAGTGTGTGTGTGCTCTTGTGTTCGTCCGCCACCAACAACAACAATCCACCATAAATTTTCAAACTTTGATCGAGAACGTGATATTTCGGGTTGATACGAGTATTCGGGTATTCATTTAAACAACGTTTGGGTTGTCTGGTTCGTGTCGAAATATACATTTTTGAAGATTTTCTTGTAAGTTTTCAAATTTAAATTTCATTTGTCCTTTTAGGTTTATTTTGATGCATAGATGTTAGTTGTACAAGTGGATCGTTGTGAAAATCAATTTTGGGAAACGAAACGAATAAAAAGGTTGTGTTTGGTTCGTGGGTTATAAAAAGGAAAAGAGGGATTTTTGTAGTTTTGATGTTGTGGTCGTGATGGTTGAATAATATATGTTGCTAGATAGCTTATTTTTTATAGTAGCTTGTATAGCTTATTCGGGCTTATTTTTAAGCTATTTCTTGGCTTATTTTGGGCTTATATGCCACGTGACTTTTCCAAAATCACTAGGAAAGTGATTTTGACTATTTTGTGTTATGGCGTATGTTTGTGGACTATTTTTGAGGCTTATGGTGGTAACCAAATACGATACGTAGCTTATTAGCTTATTTTCAAGCTTAATATACGTATTTTGGAGCTTATGGACTCACGGCCCAATAAGTCTATTTAAGTCGTGGCTTAATGGGAGGGCTTATTGTGGTCCGGATTATTTTCTACTTATTAGTATATGCTTATATATGTAAATGGACCTTGGTTTTGGACTTGGATCGTATTTTGGACTTATAAATATCTTAATGGACCCTTATTGGGCCTTAAAGCCCAATAAGCGATATTTAGTCGTTATAAGAGTTTTGACGGACTTTTGGAAGTGAAAATGTATTTACGAAGTGATATTGAACGATATTTTGGAAAAACGTTTTAGTAAACGTTAAAGATTGAGATTTTGGGATTTTGTCGAAAAGTGTCGAATTGGTAAAAAGTGTTGAAAATAAGGTTTAAAACCTTGGAAAACATTGTATGAGTGTACGGGTAATGCCGAAATTTCGTAAAAATTTTATACTTAGAAATTTTACCTAAAACGTGATTTTTGAATTTTAAATAATAGAATATTATTTAATTATTTTATGTATCTAATAAATTCACTAAAAGATGAAAATATAATTTTTCTCGAAACTTCACAAATGATGTTCGTTTATGAGTAAACATTCCATTTACCAACTCTAATATGATTGTATTTTTCCACGGTGACTTGGTTACCGAATGGACTTAACCAGAGATTATATTTATAATTATTAATTATAAATATTTACGTATATTTATTTTCGTTAATAGTATAAGTAAGTATTATTGAGTAATGGGTATTGATATGATTATTGGGATATGTTGTCAACCATCACACCACTAAATTGATATGAGTAATTGTACAACATGTCTAAACTCTATGCATCAAACGTGAAGATTGTTTTTTGAAATGATGATAAATTGGGACGATAACTGGACTAGTCGTGCGCGGTCGTGCGTTGCATTTTCTTATGTAATTGGAATTGTTTGCCTAAAAGAACTTGCTTAGTGAGTTCTCCAACCCACCCACCAATTTTTAAACTGTTTTTTTTCGTTGGGGGAAAATGATACTCAAATGTGTTTTGAAATGTTTTGAATTGAACTGTGCGAAATGTGGTTTTGTTTTTGGGACAAGATATGTGCTTATGACTGCTATGTGAATATTATGTGTTGCATGATTGTTTGGAGCGGATGGGTACGCCTACCCAGTATTTGTGTGATTATTGGAGCGGATGGGTACGCCTACCCTAGTTTGTGTGTGGTCCTGCCCTAATTTTAGTGCTCCAGCTGGTAGGCCCTTTAGGTGCGTAAGTGACATATGGTTATTGATTAGCGGTGATGCTAAGGTTGTTTGCATATATTCACTGTCATATAGCACTATTGTCCACTGGTTGAAATATTGGCACAGCTTTTGGGTTTAAGGTCAAACCTACGAGCTCACCAACATTATTGTTGACGTTTTCGAGTATCATTTTCAGGTGAAGTGAAAGAGGAATAGTTGGTGATTTATATGGTAGCAGACTTAGAAGTATCCCGAGTGGATTTTCATATGAAGTCTTGCTTGCTTATTTTATTTGGCTTTAGTATTTGGAAGTTTTGGTTTAAGTTTGGATTTTGGACCCCTGTGTGGGCTTATGAATAATTGTAAGAGATTGTGGATTTTGATAGTGATTTGGGACATCACTCGAGGTTGTTCGAGGTTGATGGTCTTCATAGCACTTGAAGTTTATGCATTGTAGTTTTCTCTATTTTGTATCTTGTGTTATGATTGATCATTATGTTGCATTCCTGAGTTTTCGCCATTTTCGAGGTGTGACAAAAGATGAGGGAGTTAAATACCATTCAAACCTCAAAAGAGACGGAAAACAAGATTGGTAAGAGCTAACCCTAATTTCCAGAAAAATATCGATTTTCTGAAGCTTTTTTTTATTTCAATTTCTTTTTGATTTTGAAAATAGGGTTTATGTGAGAATTGAGGGTTTTGTCAATTTTGTTTTTCGGATCATTTTTTGCAGTTTACTTTATCATGGATGTTCACACAATCATTATTTTAGAGCTAGCACATGAACGTAAGGATTCGCAAATGCGGTTTATTGTTTGTGAGAACATAATGTAGGATGTATATTAAGTGTTTGATGAAATGCTTTTTAGGTATAAGTTGTGATTGATTGTGTTTTTTTCCAGGTGAAATTGATCTTTCAAACTAGCTATATATTGTGCCGACTGATAAAAGCGTAGGGGATCTCTCATTTGTGTCAACTAAGATAACCATACTTCCGAAATCATGTAAGATATAATCTCATCCGTTTAATTTGAAGTATGCTTAAGACCCGAAAAGCCCCAAAAATAAAAAATCTATGTTTTCAATTTATACTTTATAAGCCTAATTCTGTAACAGTTTATTTTTTTAATGCTTTCCTACTGATGTAACATCATATATGTGAGAACTACTATTGTGGATTTGTTGTACTATTATTAGTCTTTGGTTTTTGTTGAATCTATATTTGGTTTACTACTATCAAAAGGGGCGTTTGGTTTACAACAGTACATGTGATGAGTCGGATAGTGAGAGTATCTAAACTGATTTGCAGGTTTGCTACAAGTATAATGAGAGTATCTAAACTGATTATGCAATGGTCCATTTAGTCAATTTAAACTGTATTTGGTCATATGGGGTTATGAATTTGCAGGTATTTGGTCATATGGTTTTTGCTGTATTTGCAGCCTTGCAGGTCTGCTGTATTGGTCATATGGGCTTGACCAATGAACCGGCTACGATAAGATCTGCTGTATTGGTTATATGGCCATGCAGGTCTGCTGTATTTGCAGCCTTGCAGGTCTGCAGTATTGTTAATGATAGTTTAGGTGTCACACGAATGCTGATTGTGATAGTGCAGGTGTGCTGTATTAGGCTTCATTCTCTCACAGATTCAAGCACGGTATGCACGCATTATGTATTGCTTTTGTTTGTATTTAGTCTGATAATTATACTCCTTTTAGATACTAGACGTGTACCCGTCGTCTACACCAAAATTCCTAGCGGCGGATAATTAATGATATGCGATATTGTGGTAACCATTTCGTATAAATAATGGTATTGATCACTGAATTTATTATTCAACACTGTGCTTAATAAATATTGATTTTTGCATGGAAACTTTGATTCGTACGTGAGGAATTGGAAAAAGATCCTCTCAAGTTGTGGTCAAACATGATACATCATGTTAAGTTTGTTGTGAGTGTAAATAAATTAGTGGGCCCTTGATTTTATTTAAAAAGAAATGTTGTATATATTTAACTTATTTGTGATTGGTGAACATGATGTATCATGTTTGACTCAACTTTAGAGGATTCTAATCCTGAGGAATTATATTAAAACAGTCAATCAGATGTTACAAAAATTTAGTCAATTTATTGTTTATTAACTAACATAATTAATAGTTTATCGAAAGTTTGAAAAGCAATGAATGAAAAGACATACATTTGGACATAATCACAAATTTCGCGTGCTAATTTTGGAAGATGTTCCAATAAACAAATAAATAAATAACACGATTACTCGGTGCTTATTTTAAGGATACATTCATAACATTCCTGTTAAAAATACATCGTATCAAATTTGTAATTGGCATAATTAGTTGACAAATATATAAGTGATTGCTATGTATAAAACATTGCTTAAAATACAGGTAAGTAGCATGCGATATAGATTACAATGCATAAGATTAAATTATAATGCAAATAAACCTCGCTTATTTTACATCTAGTAATTGGATTCTTAATCTAAGCATAAAGCTTCACCTGGACTTCATTTTATACCCTTTGTATACCAATGTAGATGTGCGGTAAAAACCTCACAATATCATATCTCCACACAAACAAAAGCCTGGTCATCCGGACAACACGCATCAATAATGGACTATCTACGTTTTACCAATGTGAAACATACTTACCTGTATTTATGTGTTTCAATACCTACATGCTTAAAGTATATATAAAATCAGTTTTCATTAGTAAAATAAAAGTATGGATTATTATGTAAAAATGTATATAAAAAAGATGTCAGCGACATGCTTTTTTGAGCTACTATATATGTTAGGAATACGAAATTCCTAGTAAAGTCTCGGTCACTTCATAGATATCGGTAGATAGCTCGTATAACAATATTTGGAAACTAGATAGGCTAGTTAGGAAAAGCCCATGGACAAACCCATAACCAACCTAGATAGTAGTATAAATATCCTCTCCACACATGGAGAGGGTGTTGGTTCTCTTTGTAATTTTTATAGTTCAATCAACCTCCTTATTTTCTTTTTTACTTTCTCTCTCTATTTTCTCTCTCTAGTTCATCTTTTGTGTGAAATAAGTTTTCTTCAATTGGTATCAAGAGCCATGGTTCTATCTTGGTTCCTTAAGTGATTTTTGTTTGTGGTTATATTTTTTTAAGCTTATTCGAAACTTATTATTGCATAGTTTGCTTATCAAGTGCGGCTTATTTTTTGATGTTGGTCCAAAAGGTTAAAAGCCCACTTTGTATCATTTTGTGTTATTTTGGTTAGAAGCCCAATCGTTGGTTCTTTTGTTTTGGCACAACTGTTTAAATTTTTTGTTACAGTCAAAAAGTCATATCACAGATTTTTCTTGTTCAAATCTTTTCTTTTTGGGCTTACTAATCTTGCGTCTATGTTTGGACTTATGTGGTATTTGTTTTCAACGTCAACAAGAAAATTACGTTCTTTGTTTTTAAGCAACAAATTTTTGGTGATATCTTGGTTGGTTTATACTGGTTATTTTTTCTTTCTTTTCATCGTTGTGGTCTACACGGTTTGTGGAACGAAGCAAAGACAAACTCGGCTGAAACAACAAGTGACAACAAAGGCGCACTCAAGGTGTTTGATATATTGCTTCTACCGATCTAGTTCACAGCATCAAGACCCGATCTAGTTCCTTTTCAAGTACCGATCTAGTCTTCGTTCATGACCCGATCTAGTCACTCTCCTTTGAAGCCGATCTAGTTTCTTCATCAAGAGCCGAACGAGTTCAACTTTCATTCAAGACCCGATCTAGTTCAACAACAAGACCCGATCTAGTCGACTTCTATAAGGACCCAATCTAGTCAAGTTTGTTAAGGAACCGATCTAGTCATCTCAACAAGAACCGATCTAGTCACATTTCTTGAGAACCGGTCTAACAAATTTTCAAGTTGAACCGATCGAGTAAAATTTTCAAGTCGAACCGATCTAGTCATTCTTGCTTGAGACCCGAACTAGTTGATTCACTTGAGACCCGAACTAGTTAATTCACATTGTCACCCGAACTAGTTGATTAAATCTTCAACACCCGATCTAGCATTTTTTGGGTTTTCGGTTTCGAGTGTCGATAATCTACGGGACTTATAACGTATACCGTTGTGATCGTGACACAGTTTCGATCAACGTGGTGTATTTACTTGCTACTGTCGATAACCGTACGACTGCACAAGATCAAATTTACATTCGTTACATTTATCACATATTTGAAACGAAGAAGAAGATTACATTCGTGCATGTTTTATTATTTTAATATAGTTTAAATTTTGATTTTTTCACTTCTAACCTTTAGATTTCAAAAGTTTTACTTTTAGCCCTTTGTGTTTAAAAGTCCTTCACTCTTAACCTTTCTTTTTCAAAACACTTTTATTTATAAAAAAAATTTGTTTCTTTTTAATTTTTTTAACATATAGTTGTAAGAACTTTCATCATTAGTCCTTAATGATAAAAATCTTTCACCATTAGTCCTTGTTTGTGTTTTAATCAACCGATACTCATTTTAAGTTGAAAGTTTGTGCACCGTTCATCGTTTTCGCTTATTATTCGTCAACAAAAGCTCAAGTTCTTCAACAACAACAACGATTTCACAACAATTAATCATTGCTTCACGGTTTCTTCTTGATTTTGTAAAATCCCATGAAAAAATTAATTCTTTTCTCAGTTTAAATCATAGATTTGTAAATTCCCGTGAACGTTAATTGATTTCAAACCACAACAAAATCACTTAATCTACTTAAGATCCTTAATTTCATTTCACACATCGAATTACAATGGAATCTTTGAATTCTAATTTCCAAGAGAGAGAGCTGTATCAGTTGCAACAAATGCAAGACAAAGCAAAGGAAAGTTGCATGATATCATTTCGCCTACTTCATTCACATCTCCAGGTTCTTTCAATCAAGGGAGGATTCGAACGGGCATGTGTGGCACTATTTGATCAAGATACTCCGACTTTCAGAGAATTGTTGTTACTAAACTTAGATCATCTAGAAAAGCAACTTGATAAAGAAGAATTTCAAGAGACTGAATCCATAGATGCGTTTAGAGTACTCATGAAACAGTTTCAGACATTCATCAATTTTCGATACTGTTTCGATGATTTTGATGGTGCAATGATACGCAAGTCCTTTCTAGAATACACTCGAACTGAAAGATTCAACAATTACGTGCTACACTGCCCAAAAATTGCTGTTCCAACACATGGAATCTGTTAAGAAGTCTTATTTGATGGAAAGAAACAACAACATAAACGAGTATAAGTAAACAGAAGGGTGAATGATAAGTGATGCTGTCACAAAAAGGGAAAGGTGGATCGGGTAAAGCATTGGATGCTGGTTTGGTTGTTACAGAAAGCAATAAGACAGAATCAGAAAGCATGTTTCAAGCAGGCAGATCCGGGAAAGATATACATGCTGAGGATGCAGATATCAAACTCCGTAGACTGACAAACAGCCATTTAGCTGAGTACATTTGAGTTCAACATTGTACTCTTGCTATATGAACAACAAACTTCTGTGCAATTCTGCACCCAATTTATGACACATATCTGTTGGAAAAGGTTGATATAAATACCAATTCCTGATTATAACAAATTTGTGTCATAGGGAGGAGTAGATAGAACAGTATGACTAAAAAATGTCAAGTTTAATGTCCTTACTTGAATACATTCATTTGATAACATTGACATCTGAAATTTTTTATACCAATCTCTCGAGTCTGACAAAATATTTTTCTCAAAAAGACCGTTGTCAAACTTTCAAAACAGATCTTTCAAGAATGGAAAGCACATTGTGTAACATAGGACTACATATCAAAAATTCAGCTTCTAAAGGATGGGTAACATGGTCTAATTTTGAATGAAACAAGTAATAAAGCTCAAGATTAACAGGAAATTGAAGGTACTTGAAAGATCATATCGAAATTGGAAACATTAGTGTGGCTAAATTATTGCAGGTAATGAGGAAGTTGCTAAGGAAATGAGCATTTAAAATGGACTTACAAAGTTCTTTACGATTCTATTTAATAACGACGCGTGTTCAGACAAAAGACCATAATGACTAACTGATTGCTCAAATTTAAATAGTAAGACTGTTGAAATGCTATCTTAAAGCTCTGATTCAGGAAAAGGTTTTTGCGAATGTAGCGTTGAAAAACGAATTAAGAAAGTTAAAAGGAAATAGCGTGGATACTAAGTTTGCAAAACCATCAATCTTGGGGAAACCGGTTTTACAACCACTCAGAAACCAATCAGTTGTTAGACAACCGAATGCATTTAAATCTGAATGACCTAATTTTTTCAAAACCATGGTTTGCCTCCCAAGTTGATGTGAATAACGTTTTGTCAAAACCAGTCACTCAACATTATTTGCCTAAGGGAAGAGAATCTGCTTTTGCAAAACCTAATCATATGATTGCATCTAGCTCATCTAGGAATAGTTCTAAGAACATGCCAAGATTTAGTTCTAATGATATGGCTCATAATTACTATCTAAAGGAAGCTAAAAAAAGACACAAGACAAAAATAGGAATCTTAAACCTAGGGAAATGCCTTCTGCTAAAACACACAACACTCCTAATGCTTGTACACCAAAACCTAGGAGCAATAAACAAAAGTCTAGGAATTGGCCTGCATCTAAGAGTTGTGAGGAAACGCTAAAAGCTATGCAAAAAGCAGATCATTCTAGGAATCCTAGTTCATTTTCGGACTTCAAACACTTTGTTTGTTCGACTTGTCAGAAATGTGTCTTTAATGCAAATCATGATGCCTGTATAACAAAATACCTAAAAGAAGTGAATTCTCGTGCTAAGATTCAACCCAATAAGACTAAAAACAGTAACAAACCCGTAGATTCAACGAGTCATACTCAGAAACCTAGTAGGAAGATCATTACAGGACATAGTTTTTCTCTCAATAAGTCTTCCGCTGTGCATGAGAAAACAAACACTCCTAGATCTTACCTTAGGTGGATACCGACGGGTAGAATTTTAACACTGTTGGTCTTAAATGGGTTCCAACTGGAAAGACATTCACATCTAGCACAACAAAGGTTGATTGTGAACTCCCAAATGGTTCAAATGATTATATCACTAACCCTTATAAATGCGATCAAACTCTCAATGTCAGTGCAGGTACTCTTAACTTAAGTGCAGGTACATTTTGCAATCCTAAAAGGGAAAGACTCAGAGTTTATTTTCTGAAAAAACTGATATATCAGAAACCAAGGGTTCCAGGAATTGATGTATGATGAACAAGGACAATGGCTGTTGATTACTTCAGATCAACACTCGTGCTTCATGATAATGGCGTCTGTAGACAACACTTCAGGCCCCGTTCCTCAAAGAAAAGAAAGGTGTACGTTTCAGTGCGCTTTATCTTCAAAAGAAGATAAATATTATTGTATCCTAAGTAAATACTTAAAATCATAAAAACACAAAAAGATTTTTTTTATTTTTTTTATTTTATAAAATTTTATAAAAACAAAAGAGAAAAATATAAACTCAGAAAAACCAAAAAGATTTTCATTTTATAAAACATTTATAAAAACAAAATAGAAAATTAAAAAAATGA
Source organism: Tanacetum coccineum (assembly GCA_026074375.1). NCBI lineage: Eukaryota > Viridiplantae > Streptophyta > Magnoliopsida > Asterales > Asteraceae > Tanacetum > Tanacetum coccineum. The sequence goes on from BQNB010098379.1 coordinate 16,049, forward strand.
GAAAAATACAAAAAGAAGTTTTTCAATGGCATGTCTTTTGCAAACGATAATATTTACGTCCCTAGAAATGTCTTTCAATAAAGACACGTGGACATAAATAAAGTTCGTGTAAAAGTTCAAATGTTTTTCAAAACATGCCATATGGCTTGCTATTATTTCAGATAGCAACCCGGTCATCATCTTAAATGCAAGTATTTCAAGAAGAAAACTTGACCTCTCAACGGGAATTTATTCTCGGGCATGGTCTACTTTATGACCATGCAAAGGCTTGTGATTACTTTGCATCACAACCCGTGTTTTCTATGTTTCGATAAGTGTACGTGTCAGTGCGCTTATGTGTTAAAATAAGAGAAATCTTATTTTTATTGGTAAAAAGTTGTCTTCATAATGAATCAGTGTTTTCAGTAATCCCAAAAAGATTTTTTAAAGACAAATCGACCACTCAAACAATGACAACAACTCTTTAGATAGATACATGTCATTATTTGTAGGGGAGTGAATTCGTCATCATTAATCATTTAAAAACGGTCTTTCAAATAAGTCTCGGATTTAACGGATAAAGTTTTTATATTGACGGATCATAAATTCAAGGGCGAGTTAATGGATTTAACTACACACAAGCTTTAGATGTCATATGTTTAAAACTTTGGACTTATTGTAATTTGAGACTTAGTGTAAATTCAGGCTTTAAATTCTAGAGATCAATATTGACAACACCTATAGTTTGTAAAAGACTTTGGATGCTTTGAAATACTTTCATAGTTTTAAATGCCTTGAAAATGATTCTCAAGGACTTGATTTAAGTTATTAATCTTCAAACACAGAACTCGAATATGTATGCTATAAGTTTTGTGAATTCTGACGTGTCGAAACCCAACAAGGGGAAGGAGTAGATGATATACTTTGATAGTGTCCTTGGACTTCTTTTAAGGTTAGCTTCTTTTATCTTTTTTGTGAGGTTAGCTTCTTTTTGTTTTTAGGCCGTTTTTGAATCTTTCAGGGTGCACTTATTTCAATCACATGGTGGAAGAGACATCTCGTAATTAGCCAGTATGCATCATTTGAGTCCCCAGAGGGAAGTGTTAGGAGTATAATTATTTAAAACGTGAGAAAAGTTCTTTCTAATTCAATTAATGCTTCCTCAAACGGTCAATCTCTAAGCTTATTCTTAAAAGAAGTAGAAATATTTGATAAAAAAGGTACACATAGGTATGATGATTCCTTAAGTCAGTCAGTATTCTGTAGAAAGAAATGAGTACATTTATGACTTAATTGACTTAGGCGTTTCCATTTCGTTTACTTAGAGGGAATAATTGTGATATCCGGGACTTAGTTGGCTTTGGTGTTACAATTTATATCATCGCTATCCTAAAGAGAGAAATGCGCTCATCTGGGACTTAATTGACTTTGGTGTTGCGATATCAAGTTCTTGAAAGGGTTAATTGTGTACTTCAGATATCTGGGCTTTATACTTTAAGACTGCTTGATGCGGCTTGCAAGAAAGTTTTGAATCTACTCAAGAAAGGATTGTTGGTTTAGGGGGAAGCTAAGACAACATCAACACCTACATCACCAACCACACAAGCTCAAGTTACATATGTATCTGAATCTGTTTCATACTCAAAATTTGAAGCAAAGACTTTCGTAACTTAGAAAGAAAGTTGAAGCAATACCGAAGAGTGCTTGGATAGAGAAAGATCAAATTGATAACTTCTTGAAAGAAAGAAGGTGAATGAGGAGCTTAGAAAGTTCGTTGGTGGGAGATTGTACGAAGGAGGCCTACGGTTGCGACAAAAGAACCATATGATTCTATCAAATGATGTTCTCATCATTCAGGTCAAACTTCATACATAATAATCTTGTGAATATATATAGTGTAGACTTAATGGTGATTCTAAGGAGTGCTCGAGTACAAAATTTTCAAGAATTTCTTAGTAAATTCAAAAGTTTTCAAATTATTGTACTCAACACTGTCTTATATTCCCTCAAATATTGAGGAGGAGCATTAAAATGTTCCTGATAGTTTTGTGTAACATTTTGCCCCCCAAACGTTTAATCAATTGATATCCAAAATATCAAGGGATTAACATTTTGGATAATGGGAGAAAATGTGATTAAACTAGACTTAAATTGTACTCGATTATGATCATATAAAATGGACTCAAGGTACTCTACACTTAGCATTTACTACGATTACGATGCACATGTTAAGGGGGAGCTTTTAGTGATAATGAAAAACTCTCAAAGTGTAAATCTTTTTGATATTTATATCAAACACTTTGATTGAATTTTTAATGGTTTTGAAGGATTGTGATGGAATACCCAAAAGACCGGCCATGTTCTTAAATTTATAGAGATATAAGGTGGTTAGGCATAGGTATTCAAATCCCATGATCCAGCCAGAACCGGAGGGATCTACCCAGGGATATCCACTAGTTAGTGTAGAAGTCCTTAGGTATGATAAAAGGAGAAAAAGTGAGAAAAAGGAATAATGCCAACTGAGATGGAGCTAACACTGGAACAAACCCAACAAGGTGTTAGTTATGAAGTCTCGGTAAGCATTGAAGGGGTTGAAGAATGAAAAAGAAATGTAAGGATAAAGGGTGTAAAGAAAGAAGCCCTCCATACACTTAGGCAGAAACCGGGTCAATACATAAACTGTCGGAAACACTAAGGTGTTGTCTGACATTGAAGACTGTCATGGACCCAGTGACGCTATGCACAACCCTCCCTAGCCACTCAAGGTCTCTCAAAAGACTCTTGTTTCATTTCTCACGGAGATTACACGCATTTCTATCGACTTTCTCACTCCGAGTTAGTTGATATTGAAAAGGTGGCAGTCTGCTCCAGCCTCCGATCACTAAAATCAAAGTGCACTATTGAGTCTAGAGCCAAAAGAGATCATCCATAAATCTCATTAGGACACTTGTCAAATTCTGCTTGCTAAGTCACACAATGTGAATTACAAGATATATATTAAGAGTCCTACGCATTATCCTTGTGATTTTGCCAGAACATCAGAGTGAATTCATTCACAATGAAGATGGAAATCCTGCTTGAGCCAACATCAAACAAGCTCATGGTAGGTAACTTGTGCGATTCTTTATGAATCAAACTTGTGACAACTGGAAAGAAACGATGGTGCGATTCTATAAGAATCAAACTTGTTCCAGGATATGAATTGACGATTGATGATGAATTTTTGAAATGATTAACACTCTCGATGTGTCACAAAACCACTTTAGCAAGTGACACGTTGATTGATTTTCAAATATGATGAATTTTGAAATGATTAACACTCTCGGTGTGTCACAAAACCACTTTAGCAAGTGACACATCGATTGATTTTCAAATCAAATTTTTATTTCAATAGGTGAGATACTAACTCGCTGATTCACTCTTATCGTGTTGTCTGCTTTGAGACGTTCCGATAATGAGAACATGTTGAGTTTGATGAATCTGATACACAAGTGTTAGAAAGACTTAATACTTCAGCTGGAAATCATGTCAAGGAGATTCTTCTTAAATTGAATCTACCTGATCACAGGTCGATCCTCACGGATTCAAAGGTTACTCCAACCAAACACGGGCGAATGACAAAGCCCATATAGTCCCCAGTCCCGCTTCGAGTGCAAACATGTTTTAATGGCAGGAAACTAAAGATGGAGGTTACCTGATTTCCAGCTGACTCAACAAGATCATAGCCACATGCTCATACCTCGACGACAACCATAAAGACCTCAAGAAAACGTCAAGTAGATGAATCAAAGACTATTCATGTCTACTCTGAATACACGTAAAAAACAAAAAAAAACGATCTTTCTTCGAAGTGACAAAGTATTAAAGTTCACAAAAGTAATTTCAAAGAAGTCTTTGCACTCACTCACTGATACAAACATCTATCTCGAAATGACGAAAGACACAGCGTATTAAAGTTAAAGAATTTGAAGAAAGATGCAACATTAAAGCTTTTCAAGACAATAAATCAAGAAAGGTAATGAGCATGTCATCTAAAGGCACCCAACAAGTTCACAAGATGGCAAAGTTACAAGATGGCGAAACGAGATTATGCTTGGTTGATGATCTCAAGGTGTCCAAGATCACATATTCACATACAAGTCAAGATAAAGGAACAAGCTCAAGCCTAAAGTCTATGATCACTACGCCATATTCACAAGAAAATGAAAAGTAAAAAGAAGTCTACGAGCACAAGAACGAAGACCTTCATAGTATGCTTGGTTTAAGTTTTTGTAACATGAAGTGACCTCCCTTAGGGGGAGATTGTTAGGAATATGAAATTCCTAGTAATGTCTTGGTCACTTCATAGATATCGGTAGATAGCTCGTATAACAATATTTAGAAACTAGATAGGCAAGTTAGGAAAAGCCCATGGACAAACCCATAACCAACCTAGATAGTAGTATAAATACCCTCTCCACACATGGAGAGGGTGTTGGTTCTCTTTGTAATTTTCAAAGTTTAATCAACCTCCTTATTTTCCTTTTTTTACTTTCTCTCTCTAGTTCATCTTTTGTGTGAAATAAAGTTTTCTTCAATATAACATTTTTTAATCAAATTAAATGAATGACATTAATTGATTTAATATTTGGAAAGGTACGTATTAATATTTGAGTGAATGAAGTAATTGGTAACAATATGAAAGGAGGAAAAGGAAACTACATTAATAAAACGAATGACATTAAATTGTCATTAAAAGTTTCAATCCTTTATACCGAAACATAACAAATACCTTAATTATCAATATAATACAAGTGTATGATACCTTGAATATATATTAAAAATATCTATCCATTCACTTTATTTTCTTTTAAAAACCATACACACAGGTTCTCTCATTCTCATAGAGACAAACACATGACACATCTCCATCTTCCTCACACAAATGTTAAGACCCACTACCATAGCAAATAACGCTTGTCGTTGGTCCATAACTCCAACAACACTGACGAAGTGTCTTTATTCTAAGAAGATCTACCACCAAAACCAACAAAGCACATCATCAAAACCATGATGGTTGCGGCTGATGGTGGCGGTGGAGAAGGTGGCGTCAGAGGCGGTTGTGACAATTAAGGCGAATGTGGGATTTTATCATAAATATAATGAGAGAGGGAGAGAGAGATGTGATGTTTTTGGTAGCTTGTGTTTGAGATTTCGTTATGTGTTAGTGAGTATTTATATTGAGTAGGTTAGAATATATAATAAAAACATTGAATTAAAAGGATATTATGATAGAGACATTTTTTTGTACGTGGGCCGTTACAAAATAATTTTAGATAGCTGTTACGGAATTGATATAGTTTATGAAATATAATTAATTTTCAGTTATAACTCTTTAATTATACATTTATGTTTGGGGTTTATAGCAAAATTATCACATTTATGCACAATTTGCTTTATTGTTTTCAACATTTCTTAAATTAGCAATTTTATGTTTGGAGATTCCATGCATTAAATTTTCAACATTTCTTAAATTAGTAGTTTTTTAACTTTCAAGAGAATCCTAAATTCTCTTTATAAGTAGTATAGATAGGAGTTTTGTGACCACATTTTTTGAAATTGATCAGCCTCATCAAAATGTGTTGCACGCGTTAATATTTATATGGAAAAAGACCACTAAATAATTAGATTCAGTTTTATTGCAGCTACGTTTCAACTAAATTTTATTTGACTTAAAATAGTTGGGTATCAGTATCAGTTTCACTACGTTTCAACTGAATTTTTTTGCAGCTACGTTTCAACTGTATTGGTCATATGGTCTGATGTATTAGTCATTTTTGGTCTGCTGTATTTACAGGTCTGCTACCATAAGATCACAAGGCTTGACCAACGAACTGGCTATGAGTTCAATCCTGAATATAATGTGCAGACTGCAATACATATGCTACTTTTTATAATGTGCAGACTGTAGTACATATGCTACTTTCTAAAAAAACATATGCTATAAATTTGGATTCTTGCTTCATGCTCTATCTGTCATTAGTAACATATACTACTATAAATCATTTACATCATTTTATAACATATTCTGTAATCATTTCCTTCATTTCACTTAATTACATGTAGAGTTATCTCAGGTGTATGATATAGAAGTTGTCTTTTGTAGTACCACCGATAACCCAAATCACCCGACCCGATAAGACCCGACCCGAATAACACCTAAACCCGATAACCTAATTCCTTATATGGTTGGGTTGCGGGCGAGTTTAAAAAAAACAAAACCCGACTCACCTGACCCGATAAGACCCGATAACCCTATAACCCGACCCGATAACACCCCTACCTGCTGTTGTTGCTGATACTTCACTAATCATGCCATATTCACGACTCTCAATCTTGAGAAGGCTGTCTTTCTTTCAAAATTCACATGATTCCACACCTAATTCTGAGAAATTAAGTGGTCAAACATCTTTATAAGGTTTGTTATGCATATATATAACCAACTTCTAATTCATTTAGGCATGATTTGGTTTTATTAGTTAGTTATGCGGTTTTTAAACAAATTTGTCTTAAACATATAAGGAATGGGAGACTATGATCTCCAACTCAAAGATCTAAATACAACTGATGTTGTAGGAGTGGTCGAATTAAGTTACCATTTCAGAGGTACTGTCTCGAGGTCATTAAAACAAATCTAAGAGACATGCACTTCATGGAAAGTATTTAGAATTATAACCTCATGTGCGACATGCCTCCATGAATTCATTTGGACATACTCGGCTGATGACATCAAATAACGTCTATTTTATAGCATCATTTATCCCATGTAATTAATCCATTTTGTATGATTATTGCAAAGATTTGTTACTTAATCGTTCATATTTGAGAATTGCAGTAATTATGGATTACTTAGTGAAACTTGACTAAAAGGCACGCATTCTGGAGCTTAAACGAAGATATTTTGAAGATTACAGTTCTGACAACCAATACGCCGTATCCATCAAGGAAGATACGGCGTATCTGTGCCTGCACTCACCAAAGACCACGAAGGAAACATGATCAATACGTCATATCCAGAGAAGACCAATACGTTGTATTGGAGATATAGTATGTGAATATTCTGGAAGATATCAAACGTGGTCCCTACTCCAAGAAACCCCCAATACACTGTATCCAAGACATTGGATACGCCGTATCGAACCGACTCCAGACCTTATAAATAGAAAACTCAAAAACAAGTTTTAAGTGTGCTAAATCATATTCTCGATACCTAAACTACAAAAGTCGAAACTTCGATTTTTGAAGAGAAAAGATAAGAAGTGGTCGTGGCTAACGCATTCCAAATCCATTGAGAGAAGTGTAATTTTTATAACTTTTGTATTAATTTGTTTTTATTGGAACTCATTCGTTTTTACTCGGTTAGTTTACATGGGTGACATTACTTTTGTATTCATTTATGATGTTGAAGGCTAATACATTTTGGGTATCTAGCATTATTATGATGATCTAAGTGTTTGATTTTGTTTATATATCGGATTGCTTTAAATTTATCTTTATATGGCTTGTTTATGTATCAATTTATACTTGTTTATGTGCTTTAGTTTTGCGACCTTATTTCAAATGCGTTCTAGAGTGATAGGACCAAAGTAATATAGAGTGCCGAGATAGCTCTCCATATCATTATTTATACATCTAGTCAAGGACCAATAGGATCCACAATAACCGTACCTGTCTTTGCCTTTTGATATGTGAGCTTAAGTTTGGACCGGTAGGGCTGACCCTTGGGATCAAAGAGTAGTTTAATTAATGGTAAAGTTGGGTTAGTGGACTACTAGTAATAAAATCACGTTTAGCAGTAAGTGGGTAAAGTCTCTGAGCTAGTGTTTAAAAGTTCACTATTACTTGTAATCAGCCTAAGATAGATTTATTCCAAGCAAATAAGGATGCTTTATGCTGCATGCTTATTAATTGTGTCAGATCTAATGTGTCTAGGATCTTAGGATGACTAGTCATGACTAAGTCTAAGTATGATATGACACCTCTAGAAAGTTAATCTTGCATGAATATACAAACTAACTTCTAATCAGATTAATGATGGCTAATAACTGTTTTTTTTATCTTAAGGCTTGAACGCTCTTTTATCTTCTGTTATTTGCTTGGTAGGGTTTAAGTGTTCTTGATTTGAGTATAGTCACACCAAACACTCGCTCGTATCAAGTCTGTCAGATGAAAACACCCCCATTTTACTTGTTAGAATTTAGAAATAGCAACTAACATAAGACTTATCATAGGTTTGACTTTAGAATTATACTTAACGTGATCTATAAACTCAAGTTTAAATTTTGAAAGATTAACCTGCTTTAAGTGTTCGTACACCACTTACTATACTACGACAACTACCGAAACTACCATCGACCGGGTACACTGCCCGTTAAAGTGTTGTTTTTTGTTAAGTCGGCAAAATATAAATTTAAAACTTGAACTTTCATAAATAAACACCACACAATGACACATCAAGTTTTTGGCGCCGTTGTCGGGGAGTGAGAATTAATCTTGACTTTTATTTTATATTTTGGTTATTAGATTAGATATAACCCTTAGGAGTAGTGTAAATTAGATTAGTGTATATTTTTGTATATTCTGTATATTTTGTATATTTGTTAGTATTAATTGTTTGCTTGTATATTTGTGTGTTTAATTGTTTGTGTGATTTAATTGTTTTCCTAATACACTATTCTGGTCGATAACTCGATACCACGTATGCACTTCCATTGGATACGGCGTATCCAACTTTCTATCCAATACAACGTATTCATTCAACTAATTAATACGACATATTCACTTTTATTGAAAACGGCGTATCGATCATCTGAAACAGATCTAGAATCTAAGTTTTCATATTTGATTTTTATGCTAAAAAATTTTCTATCTTTCTTCAGAGCAAATCCTACTGATATTTTTACCTTTGTTATAGATAATTCTTATCAGAGCTAGTTGATTGAAGAAGGAACTACAAGAAGTCATGGTTGAATCGATTCTAAATGAAAACATGGAAAAAGCTCAAATTGAATCAAATCTTTCTATCCTCAGTCACGATATAAACGTTGAACTCATCAAGGAATTTTTGGTGGAATTACAAAAGAATGCATACCACGAATAGATT
>BQNB010098381.1:0-25168 GCA_026074375.1 Tanacetum coccineum
ACGCCCGATCAAGTCAAAAATTATTCTTATTCTACCCAAAAGAAAAACAAAACTGCGACAAAACACTTATTATATTTTTGAAAATTTTTTATTTCCCCTTTTCTTTCTTTTATAAATGAAGTTCCCCAAATTGGCATAATCAGCCCCCGTGGTTTATATGATAATATAACTTAGGGGTTTGGCATTTTTGACCCCTCAAGTTATATTTTTCTTTGCTTTTTCTTCTCGGAGTAGACTTTACTTTGATTTGGCTTTGTCTTCACACACTTTTCCATCCCGTGTCCTGTTTTGTCTCTTTTTGATTGGTTTTTCGTCCTTTTGTGAGATATCCGTTCCTGCACAACACAAATGCAAAACATACAAATATTTGGCAGTTTTTGTCTGTTTTTGGTCATTTAAGCTCGTTTTTAGAGGTAAAAGATATGTGTAATTAAGCACATATCATACACCATAGTCAATAATTATCTAGCCGGGAACATAACCTTCCTATGAATGACACATAGGTTCTTCCTTAGTTAATTAGACTTAGGGAATACGGATACGCTAGAGTTACATATAAATTTATCCGTCAACCATCCCATGACAAAAATTCAGTGTTAGGTTTAAAAATGTGACGACTTATACGGAATTACATTATATAACTAAAGCCGAACATGTAGGGACTAGTTTAGCCAATGTTAGATAGTTTACTAGTGTTAGTTTGTTAGAGCTATATATACCCCTCCATACTTTTATGGAAGGGCGAGGCTTTTGTATTATTTGTGTGTAAAATCTTTCTTCTCTCTAATAAACACATATCTATACTTTCTCTTTTTATTCTCCCTTTAATATGGCTAACTTTGTAATCAAGCCTTCCCGACCTCCGAATCCGTTTTGCTTTGTGAATTCTGATACTTAACAATTGGTATCAGAGCTTCAAAGGTGTTTGTGTCATGTTTGTGATCAAATATAGGGATGTTTTTAATGGGTTGAATAGGTTTTAGGGTTTTAAGGGTATTTGTTGGATTTTGGTGTGCTCTTGATGAGTTTAGATGATGGAAACAAGTATAGAAATGTTATAAACAAAAAAGTATGAATGTTTGTGGCTTAAATCCATCATAAAGTGGTTGTTATGGTTGAGTTTTGTGAATTTCTGATCGTGTAAACTTCAAATCAGGCAAGTTTACTTTCATCATCAAAAAGGTAGAGTTAATGTCTTTAAAATGGCGAGTTACCAGGCAGTTTTTCATGGCGACTCAATGTTTGAAATGGCAACATATGAAACCCTCATTGACAACTTAAGAACATGACCTATGACGAGTTAAGTGGCAGTTTTCACAACGACTTAAAAGTTTAAAATAGTTACTAACATTGCATGTTCATGATGAATTAAGGTGCATGTTCATGGCGAGTTAAGGTCCTACAGGATGTCAAGTTAAATCTTCTGTGTTCATGACGAGTTAATTCCATAGAGTTTATGGCGAGTTAAAAACACTCTATGATGAAACAACTTCTAGAGTTTGTGGCGAGTTGATGGTTGATACATTTAGCAAGTTAAAACCCTAGAATGACAACTTAAGGTTGGTTATGGCAAGATAACGTTTTTTCTAAATGACAGGTTAGGGTTGACATATCATATAACCAGATTAAATGGGCTATATGGAGTGATAGTTTCGTGCAAAGAATGTTAAAACCATAGCACGTTTTATGCATAACCAATGCCATTAAACACTTAACATAGAACACACCACACCCTTAAACCAAAACCGTCAAACAACAAACAAAATACATAGCCATGCGGAATATGAAGATTAGTATAAGTGAATAACCGTCCTTAGGGGGAGATTGTTAGAAATGCTTCTAAATGAAGTGGTGGTTATTCTCGGTTTAAGAACTTTGTAATATTGTAATAGACTAGACATGTATACGGGCTTGAGCTTTAAGCTAATATTGTATGCGTTTCGTGCTTAGCCCATTACCAAGTCTAAGCCTGACACATCTTTTCTCTCTTAACCCATACGCCTCACCTATGAGGTTTTGGTATAAATACCTCTCTCCACATGGAGAGTAGTGCGTGTTTGGGTGATTGTTTATTTCCTTTCTCTCCACTTTGTATTCCTCTGTCTTTTACAATACATTTGGCGAAATAACGTCCATACCAACATCTCTTTTTCTAACTTCTCTCTAGATTCTACATCTTATTCTTCTCATTTGGTACCTTATGTCTTTTGCTTATTAGTGTAGCTTATTGTTTTGTGTAAAAGTGACATATATCACACATAAGGTCCTATATTAGGCGTCGTTAGTCAAATGGATTCAAAAGTGGCTACAACAGGGACTAACAACGTAATTAATTTGTAATGAGGACTAAACACGATATTTGGGGCAACCAGGGAGGCCAAACGTGTAATTTACTCTATAAATATTGTATACTCATTTCTATTTGTTTTTGTACTTCTTGACAAGAATTTTAATTTATGCAAAGACAAAGCTTGCAAAAACTTGAATTGTTGCACTTTTTGTTGACAAAACATCAACAGTTTTGGTTAACAGGTTGGTGCACATAATCTAGCATGCACAAGATTGTGTGTTTGGTTGTATCGGCGTCTTGCTAATAGATTCTCTCTGTGGGTAGAAAATATGACAACGAGGTCAACAAGGTTGGAAAAATGTCCAAGATTTACAAAGCACTAGAATATGAATTATGAATGATGACGAGGTAAATCTTTCTTAGCAAAGTTTGTTGTTTATTAGGGCGTAATAAGTTGTTTTTGGTAAGCATTTTGAGATTGCGTATTTCAAATAAAATTACAACTTTCCTCTGTAACACTTTTGTCTATAAGCACAAGCATGCTAAGCAGTCCCAAATGCGATTTGAAATTGTTTATGATTACCCATGTCCAAATGTTTACATCCAAATAGGTAGTTTAGTAGTAGCTGCAATGAAGTGAACACGATTATCTTATTATTTGGACTTTACATGTAAATTCTCAAATAAACAAAGTTTTCCAAACACTTTGATTATTTGAACTTTAAGCTGTAGAAACACATAGAAGCGCCATCTTCTATCTATAAGCACAAGCACAATAAGCAGTCCCAAACATAATTTGAAATTGTTTATGACTACCCAGGGGACAAATATTTACTTCCATATCAGCAGTTTAGTAGTAGCTGCAATGAAGTTAACGTGGTTTTCTTATTATTTAGGTTTTACATGTAAATTATTAGCTAAACAGAATTTGCTAAACACATTGATTATTAGAACTTAAGGTGCATGATCACCAAAAGTGCCATCTCTTGCAACGTATCATACATATACTTTAGAAATGCAATAATGCAAAACATTTCCTTATTCACAAGGGTTGATGCGGTAATGCTTGGTCGTATAAACTCATCAATGCCATGTTCAAAGTTAATATTAGACTGGTACATGTTCGACAAGTTTGTGCCTAATGAAAGCAGAAATAAATATTACACGTGGTTTTAGTACTTTGACATACATAAAACATCTCATGATGGAAACTTAAAAATTTGGTTATGATACTTATAGAACTTTATATATTTTACGTAGTTCAAACTATCTACTATAAACTATTGATTTCTTTAATATGGGTGAGACTAAGTATTGCTGTAGCAACATTCGTGAAAGCTAATGGTCGAATTTTCCGCAATCGACCCTGTTTGTACAAAGCTTGTGACAACTGAAAATTTTAGGATTTATATTTATTTATAAACTTGAAACAATTTAATTTAAACACTTGAAATTTTTATTTAACCTAAAACCAAGAAGTGATTTCACAAACTGTGAAAAAAATCTTTGAACGCGCACCAAATTTAGACTAAGTTTAGTCTACATATAAAAAGTATATTTTAAACATCATAAACGTGTTACATAGGTCATGTACATTTAGATTTACAATTTTTACGTAAACCGTCTACGTCTTGCATTTAACATTCCATGCATGCATGCAATACCAAATAATTCACCACCTTTACATTTTGCCCAAAATTTACTAACACTTATACATTAAAATTTTGAATTTCATTTCACCCTACACCTTAAAATTTCAGACAACATGGGAGATGAGACCAAGGGCATCTTTTAACCAATGCAACATCACTATCCAACCTTTACATGTTAGGAACCAAGATAGGGACGTTTAAGCTTAAGTCATTATCATCTTAGTTTTTTTCTTATGAAATGTTTCTAGGTACATTTTACTCACAGAAGCCACACACTTATATACATATAGAACTAGGGTATTTTATTTCATTATCTCATCTACAAAAACACACACTTCTCTCTTTCTCCTCTTAAAAACCCACGAACCTGATAACATCAAATAATTGATACATTATAATATCAAATTCCCAATGAATATGCTTAAAAATATGTTGTAAATATCTAAAAACATTAATTAATTGCTTATATTTAGTTTTCAGGGACCAAGTAAGCATTTTAGCAAAAAACGTGAGATTTGGACATAAATGCAATAAAGTGAAGAGTTCAAGGCATTTTACGATGTAACACCCCTGAGGGATTACGCCGTAACATATTCTAATGAAGAAAAGAGTTATCACACCTTTTACGGCGTAAAGCATCTCTTACTTTACGCCGTAACTTTCAAAATTCATAGAAGATGATTTATCCGACTCAGCGTTACGACGTAACATAGGCGACAAGGTTACACCGTAACATCATTTTAGCCTAGAAGATTGGAAGCTTACGTAGCAGGGTTACGGCGTAACGTCTTATAAGGGTTATGCCATAACAGTTTTGAAATATATAAATAGAGCCCTCATCAAGCTCATTCAGCATCACTCACTTCCACAACTCACTACACATCCTCAAGGGGTGAACCAAACCCTCAAGGTTCGAAGCATTCTACCAGAAGGTCTAAGGGAGAAGTCACTTTACTTAATACTTGTATTTAATCGTTCATAACATTCACTTTAAGAATAATGATGATTCAATCCATGTCTACTTTCATTAATTCTTGCATTTCTGTTACCATGAGCGACTAAGCACTCTAAGTGCTGGCCTAACCATGTATTTTCTATTGATATGATTGTTGTTTCCTGTTCAATTATGATTATGTTAGATATCCTTGTAGTCTTTCATTGATCCTTAGGTTTTGGTAGTATAGAGGGTGTCTTAGATCTTGTTAATCCTGTTATTAGACTTACCATGTTGAACCTAGGATTAGCGGGATACTAGGGTAGCTTGGCACCTATCCCTAGTGTAAGAATTAACCATATTACCGCCTTTGCCATATTAAATACTTAAAATATACAGGAACTCTTTCATAGGGGGTTAATAATCAGTTTAGATTATAGATTGGTCTAAAGGATAGTTGGGGTTTAACCACTACATACTTGGATGCCTTGCTCGTATGATCGTATGGGAATGTGGGATCGCAGAGTAAGTATAGGACAGTCCTCAAATGCCAATTCGGGTCTGTCGATATTAGAACCACTAATGGAACTTATAATTGAACATTGCACAGGAAAATGTAATCATAGCATTAGTAATGAAATTGTTTGGTTAGCACGCTTTTCTCCCTGATTTCTTCTATTACTTTACTTTTAAGCTAATTTTGTATATGTTTCGGGCTTAGCCTATTACCAAGACTAAGACCGACGCATCTTTTCTCTCTTAACCTACACGCCTTACCTAGGAGGTTTAGGTTTAAATACCCCTCTCCACATGGAGAGTGGTGCGTGTTTGTGTGATTGTTTATTTCCTTTCTCTCCACTTAGTATTCCTCTTTCTTTTGCAATACATTTGGCGAAATAACTTCCATACCACCATCTCTTTCTCTAACTTTTCTCTAGATTCTATATCTTATTCTTCTCATTTAGTACCTTATGTCTTTTGCTTATTAGTGTAGCATATTGTTTTGTGTGAAAGTGACATATATCACACGTGAGGTCCTATATTAGGCGTCGTTAGTCAAATGGATTCAAAAGTAGCTACAACGGGGACTAACAACGTAATTAATTTGTAATGAGGACTAAACACGATATTTGGGGCAACCAGGGAGGCCAAACGTGTAATTTACTCTATAAATATTGTATACTCATTTCTATTTGTTTTTGTACTTCTTGACAAGAATTTTACTTTATGCAAAGACAAAGCTTCCAAAAACTTGAATTTTTGCACTTTTCGTTGACAAAACATCAACGGTTTTGGTTAACAGGTTGGTATACATAATCTAGCGTTCACAAGATTGTATGTTTGGTTGTATCGGCGTCTTGCTAATAGATTCTCTTTGTGGGTAGAAAATATGACAACGAGGTCAATAAGGTTGGAAAAATGTCCAAGATTTACAAAGCACTAGAATATGAATTATGAATGATGACGAGGTAAGCATTTTGATATTGCGTATTTCAAATAAAATCACAACTTTCCTCAATAACACTTTTGTCTATAAGCACAAGCACGCTAAGCAATCCCAAACGAGAT
Source organism: Tanacetum coccineum (assembly GCA_026074375.1). Taxonomy (NCBI): domain Eukaryota; kingdom Viridiplantae; phylum Streptophyta; class Magnoliopsida; order Asterales; family Asteraceae; genus Tanacetum; species Tanacetum coccineum. The sequence goes on from BQNB010098381.1 coordinate 6,446, forward strand.
TTGAAATTGTTTATGATTACCCAGTCCAAATTTTTACATCCATATAGGTAGTTTAGTAGTAGCTGCAATGAAGTGAACACGATTATCTTATTATTTGGACTTTACATGTAAATTCTTAGATAAACAAAGTTTTCCAAACACTCTGATTACTTGAACTTTAAGCTGTAGAAACACATAGAAGCGCCATCTTCTGTCTATAAGCACACGCATAATAAGCAGTCCCAAACTTAATTTGAAATTGTATATGACTACCCGGGGGACAAATATTTACTTCCATATCAGCAGTTTAGTATTAGCTGTAATGAAGTTAACGTGGTTATCTTATTATTTAGGTTTTACATGTAAATTATTAGCTAAACAGAATTTGATAAACATATTGATTATTAGAACTTTTAGGTGCAGGATCACCAAAAGTGCCATCTCTTGCAATGTATCACACATATACTTTAGAAATGCAATAATGCGAAACATTCCCTTATTCACAAGGGTTGATGCGGTAATGCTTAGTCGTATAAACTCATCAATGCCATGTTCAAAGTTAATATTAGACTGGTACATGTTCGACAAGTTTGTGCCTAATGTGCCTAATGAAAGCAAAAATAAATATTTCACGTGCTTTTAGTACTTTGACATACATAAAACATCTCATGATGGAAACTTAAAAATTTGGTTAGGATACTTATAGAACTTTAGATATTTTAAGCAGTTCGAACTACCTACTATAAACTATTGATTTCTTTAATATGGGCGAGACTAAGTATTGCTGTAGCAACATTCGTGAAAGCCAATGGTCGAATTTTCCGCATTCGACCTCGTTTTTACAAAGCTTGTGACAATTGAAAATTTTAGGATTTATATTTATTTATAAACTTGAAACATTTTACTTTAAACACTTGAAAATTTAATTAAACCTAAAACCGAGAAGTGATTCCGCAAACTATGAAAAACGTCTTTGAACGCGCACCAACTTTAGACTAAGTTTAGTCTACACATAAAAAGTATATTATAAACACCATAAACGTGTTACATAGGTCATGTACATTTAGATATACGATTTTTACGTAAACCATCTACGTCTTGCATTTAACATTCCATGCATGCATGCAATACCAAATAATTCACCACCTTTACATTTTGCCTAAAATTTACTAACACTTATACATTGAAATATTGAATTTCATTTCCCTCATACACCTCAAAATTTGAGACCATATGGGAGATGAGACCAAGGGCATCTTTTAACCAATGCAACATCACTATCCAACCTTCACATGCTAGGAACCAAGATAGGGACATTCAAGCTTAAGTCACTATCATCTTAGTTTTTTTCTTATGAAATGTTTCTAGGTACATTTTACTCACACAAGCCTCACACTTATATACATATAGAACTAGGGTATTTTATTTCATTATCTTGTCTACAAAAACACACACTTCTCTCTTTCTCCTCTTAAAAACCCACAAACCTGATAACATCAAATAATTGATACATTATAATATCAAATTCTCTATGAATATGCTTATAAATATGTTGTAAATATCTAAAAACATTAATTAATTTCTTATATTTAATTTTCAGGGACCAAGTAAGCATTTTAGCAAAAGATGTGAGATTTTGACATAAATGCACTAAAGTGAAGAGTTCAAGGCATTTTACGACGTAATATGAAGAAAAGAGTCATCACACCTTTTACGGCGTAAAGCATCTCCTACTTTACGACGTAACATAGGCGACAAGGTTACGCCGTAACATCATTTTAGCCTAGAAGATTGGAAGCTTACATAGCAGGGTTACGGCTTAACGTCTGATAAGGGTTACGCCGTAACAGTTTCGAAATGTATAAATAGAGCCCTCATCCGGCTCATTCAGCATCACTTACTTCCACAACTCACTACACAGCCTCAAGGGGTGAACCAAAACCTCAAGGTTCAAAGCATTTCACCAGAAGATCCAAGGGAGAAGTCAATTTACTTAATACTTGTATTTAATCGTTCATAACATTTACTGTAAGAACAATGATGATTCAATCCATGTCTACTTTCATTAATTCTTGCATTTCTATTACCATAAGCGGCTAAGCACTCTATGTGTTGGCCTAACCATGTATTTGCTATTGATATGATTATCGTTTCCTGTTCAATTATGGTTCTATTGGATATTCTTGTAGCCTTTCATTGATCTATGGGTTTTGGTAGTATAGAGGGTGGCTTAGATCTTGTTAATCATGTTATTAGACTTACCATGTTGAACCTGGGATTAGCGGGATACTAGGGTAGCTTGGCACCTATCCCTAGTGTAGGAATTAACCATATTACCGCCTTTGCCATATTAAATACTTAAAAAATACAGGAACTCTTTCATAGGGGGTTAATAATTAGTTTAGATTATAGATTGGTCTTAAGGATAGTTGGGGTTTAACCACTACAAATTTGGATGCCCTGCTCGTGTGATTGTAGGGGAATGTGGGATCGTAGAGTAAGTATAAGACAATCCTTAAATGCCAATTCGGGTCTATCGATATTAGAACCACTAATGGAACTTATAATTGAACATTGCACAGGAAAATGTAATCATAGAATTAGTAATGAAATGGTTAGGTTAGCACGCTTTTCTCCCTGAATTCTTCTATCACTTTACTTTACTGCATTTACTTTTCTGTAGTTATTAAAATCAACTTAAAAACCATTTTCAAATGTGACATAATTGAAGTAAAACTAGTAAACCTGAACTCTTGGGATGACCTCGGATTTACCAAACTACTGCACTATATACGACCGGGTTCTCTGGCCGTTAGTGCGTGTAACGGCAGACGAGTTTTATAAATTTAAAACTTGGCAATTAATTATTTAAAACAATTTTACGCATCAAGTTTTTGGGGCCGTTATCGGGGAACTAATATTAGTTTTAGTTCGATTTCTTATTACTAAGCATTGCGAAAATCATAATGACTGAGGGGGGAATCGATAGCCTCACCATGGAGCAGTATCTAGCATTGACTCGAGGGAACCAGGCACCGAGCGTGGTCAAACCCGAAATAGGAGGCAATGTGAATTTTGAGATAAAGAGTCAATTCATGCGAGAATTGAGGGAGGATACATTTTCCGAAAACAAGAACAACGATGCCCATGAGCATGTGACGAGAGTTTTAGGACCATCGTCAGCTATTCAACATTCCTGGAGTATCCCCATGATGCCGTCTTGCTGCGGTCTCTCCATTATCTACTGAGCCGTAAGCGATGGGTGGATAGACTTCCTCCAGAACCGTCGATTCCTGGGATCTCCTTAAAAAGGCCTTTATCCAAAGGTACTATCCACCATCAAAAACGGCCAAGCAGCTTAAAGAAATCTGCAACTTCAAGCAGGAAGGAGATAAGACTTTATACCAAGCCTCGGAATGGTATAATGACCTACTATATAAATGCCCCACTCATGACATCAATGGCCATCAGACGGTAAACATCTTCTATAATGGTCTTGGGACCATGAACCGCCAATTTCTTGACTCACAAGGGTCAATTCCTGGCATGACACCTGCTAAAGCATTAACAGCAATTCAGACTATGACTGACCACTCCCAAAAGTGACACGATGGGACATCCAGCATAAATATAGAAAGTAGTAGTAATTCTGAAGGGATCGCTGCTATTGTAAGCAAATTAGATAACTCAGGCTGAGAGATGAAAAAGCTTAAGGAAAACGTGCATGCTATTCAAGTTGGATGTCAAAACTGCGAAGGAGCTCATCTTAACAAGGACTGCCCTCTCAATGAGGAAGTAAAAAAGCGTCAAAGAAGCTAAATATGGAGAGTTCAGACGACCTTCACCTTTCAGTAATGGAGCTAAATACCATATAGCCCCACCTGGATACTACACATGCATTGACAATCGACCACCGTTTAGAGAAAAGAGGCCAAGTTTGGAGGAGCTTATGAACAAACACCTAGAGGAATCAACGCGAAGAAGAGCCGAGATGGAAGAATAGGTGAAGAAACTCTAGGAGAATGCCAAGATTAATACTCGAAACCAAAGCGCTTCTCTTAAAAATTTGGAGACCCAAATCGAGCAGCTAACAAGGGAGTTTCACACAAAAGCTGCCAATGAAATAAATAATTTATCATTTGACCAATGCAAAAGTGTACGCCGACAAAAAGACACCCCTCAATAACGGACAACATAAGGTATCCCTTGTCAATTACACACAAATTGTTCAAGAAAAAGTTGTGTCTTTAAAAGTATTGCCATGTCAACTACCACCCAAAGAGATGAAACCTGGAAATTTTACTCTTCCATGCACTATTAGAAGTTTAAATTTTTATGCTATGGCAGATTTAGGCGCCATTGTTAATGTCATACCCAAGTCAATGTTTGAGCATTTAAAACTGGCTCAACTAAAGAAGACTAATATGCTAGTTGAAATGGTAGATATGACAAAAAGATCTCCTATAGGAATAGTTGAGAACGTCATTGTCAAGATCGATAAGTTTTTATTCCCATTAGATTTTGTAGTCATGGATATGTTAAACACACGTAATGAAACCATGATTCTTGGTAGACCATTTCTAGCAACCATTCATGCCGAAATAGATGTCTTTAATAAAGAAATCTCCCTAGGAATTGGATGTGACAGAATTACCTTCGATATGGACAAAAAGATTCATAATTTCACAACTCCTGTAGGAAAAATTTATATGATAAACTCAAATCATAATGAAGAATCTCTTTCCCTCAGTAGCACTCCATCAGATAAGTCTTCAAGATTTGAGAAATCTGATAATCTGCAGAACAACTATGATAATCATATACAGGAAAGAAGAAGGAAAAAGACAAAGATACTAAAATCAAACATGAACCTTCCTAACATACATTTCTGCAAACCTGTTAAGCAAATTTTCAATAGAATACTCAAAGTCTGGCCAACCTGTGACCCAACCTTAAAAGCATGTAATGGAGGAATAGAAGTCCAAGGAATGAATGAAGAAGGAAATCTAAAAAGATGGTACTTTTACCTTGACGACGATAGAGGAAGTATAAAAGGAGGTGGTTTATCATTTCCCGAACTTCCCTTGGTAAATTACAGAGAAGTACAGGAGAAAGAATTAATTTGGGACAATAGGTATGAGGAATGGTGCAAAAAAAACTCAAGCCCAGACACACCAACTTCAAGGTTTACTTCGATCCAGGAAGATTATAAACCTAGACCCAAGGACTATCCTTTCAAAGATTGGTTATTAACAAAGGTAGGACACACCAAAGTAAGTGAACCAGTTAAGAAAGCTCTTTTAAAAACATGGCTCCTTGATTGCTTTCAAGAAGAGTTGGTCAAAGATCCACGGTCCAGGAGTTTTGACGACTATAAGTGGATGTTCGATCTAGAAGTCAACCAGTTAGCAGACGAGTATGAATTAGGAATAGGAAAGAAAGGACATATGCTAGATGATATATGGGAAAATTGCAAGAAAGTACAAGGGGATAATACCTATTGGTGGCATGATAAAAAATTAGAAGAGGAGGAAAGGCGAGAACTTAGAATCAACATAGAAGAATATGACCCACTAATAGTCCATGTAGAAACTTTTGATGTAAAAAAGATACTCGTTTAACAGTGGCCAAAATTTCATTTGTGTCACTAAAGAATTGATGGATGCCTTACCATTGGGAAGAGAAAACGGGTCGAGATTTAGGGATATGATCCGTAAGGAAGTGGACAATGGAAGGAGGATCCACAGAAAGATGTAGAGCTTCTTGAGTCTAACTTAAAGACTCGGTAATAAACAAAAGTGCTTGTCGGGAGACAACCCGTCTTTTATTTTAGAATTTTAGTTGGTTTTTGTTGGTTTCTCTCTTATTTTGCAAGTTCTCGCTAAAAGGAAGTGGAATTCAAGGTCTCATGACTCGTTTTTATGTGGTAGCAAGGTTCTGTCTAGGTGTAACCACATTGGTTACGCTGTCACAAATATTATTACGGTGTAATGTCCTGAATTAGTTACGCCATAACCTTCTTATTCAAATTTCCAAAATTTTAAAACCACATGTTTACGGCGTAACCAATCTCATGGTTACGTCGTAAAACCTTTTCTGAAACCAAAAATCAGTTTGAAACTTTTTCAAAACCGTGTATAAGTAAATGAACTTTGTAGGTATGTTCTATGGAAACCCTCACGAGACTTCACTCGTCCACTCGGGCCACGAAGTGGTTTAAAAGGCTTGTTTCATATGCTAAATGCAACCGTGATTCCTACGAAAGTGAGTTAGATTTTAGTGTATATTTATCTATGAACGTTTAATGCTTTTTGTTGTTTAGTGATTTCAAGGGAAACAAGGTTGTTCTATAGACACTTTGCAAGAATTAATCTCTTGCAGTCATCATTCGAAGAGGAGAGCAACGCTCAAGGGAGTCTTTTGTTTTAATTCTACTCTTAGTCCATAATTTAATTTCCTTAAATGTACAATAGGGACATTGTACAAACTAAGTGGGGGGATGGGAGTAGAATGAATTACCACTTGACCTATATTTGCCTTCGATATTCTAGTTTTCTTTGAAAAATGGTGCCAATTTTAAAATTTTTGACATGTTTTTCTTACTGAACTAGAATTAATCTTTGTCGAGCACACTATTATCCCGTAATTAAATTGGTGAGGTTAAGCCTAATAATTCCGTTTCCATTTATTATACAAAAATCCACCAAATATACGAGAGTGCCGGTAGTATTGTAGACTTTAGAACTTGGCCTGTACATCTTGTCAAGACCTAATTGGTTAGTTGGAATAGACGGTTCAAGAAGGCAACATCTTAGGAAATCACCCAAAAAGCCTATATGTGTGTGTTTATCGACTTGTCAAACTGACTTGTCGACCTCCCCGTGTAAAACTTTTGTTGCACTCAATGTTAGTGCAAAATACCCCTAGATCACCTTGTTAAGCAAATCTCTGTTTAAACCCTATATGTTTCATTACACCTTTTCACCTTAGCCTACCATGTAGTCTTTATTCTCTTCGTGTTGAAATCTCTGGCTACTTAAGTCTATGATTTGGGGGGAATGGGTATAAAAATTTATGCATTTGTGGAAGACCAATCATTAATGATCTATTAAGACCCCTCTATATCATCATTGTCGATATTGTTCATCTCAAGTGGGGGACGTATGTATTATATCAAACGCTGCAGGGGGCAATAATTAAAAGATATAAAATATTGTAGCATTTGTATATTTGAAAAATGATGGTGTAAATATAAGACATCCATGTGCTAAAAATGTAAAGATGGTGAAACTAAAAGCCATCTTAATGATTATGAAGAATGGAGCTAGTAGCCCATTATTAAAGATCAGATTTTTAGACTTAGACTCTTGGACTTATGGATAGACAATAGCTAGTTATGCCAACCTTAGATTACTTTAGCCTATTTGTTTTGTGTTTTTAATAACAACAATTATTGTGTATCCTGTGTCTTATCCTACCCTATATCGTTCTACATCCCGACCATTGGTTTTGCTCGAATGAGGGATTTGATTGCAATCATGTATGTCTATTCCATCGTTATGGATGTGTATATGTGATTTTGTCGCCCTTGTTGGTGTAACGCTTTTGGAAAGGATTGCAGGATGATTCGCCCTTAAACTTGTTTGTCACCCATGTTGCCTTTGAGACTGTTTAAACCCTAATTCTAGTTGGTGGAGACTTGTGTACTTTCTAAGATTATGATAGAATACATGCTATGACTGTGCAATTGAGTGATCACCCCAAAATGAAACACTTAGATTAGTAATGTGAGTTGAGTATTTTCGATCCCCTTTTCGTGAGGTGCTCGGCTATGGTATTTTTTAGCATAAGTAACTTATAAGTTCATTTCTCCGAGTTAAATTGGGGAAATCTTTTAATGAATTATTCTAAACGGTTCTACTTGAGGGCAAGTAGAAGTCAAGTGGGAGGATATTTGATAACATCAAATAATTGATACATTTTAATATCAAATTCCCTATAAATATGCTTATAAATATGTTGTAAATATCTGAAAGCATTAATTAATTGCTTATATTTAGTTTTCAGGGACCAAGTTAGCATTTTAGCAAAAGACGTGGGATTTGGACATAAATGCACTAAAGTGAAGAGTTCAAGGCATTTTACGACGTAACACCCCCAAAGGATTAGGCCGTAACATATTCTAATGAAGAAAAGAGTCATCACACCTTTTACAGCGTAAAGCATCTCCTACTTTACGCCGTAAAGCATCTCCTACTTTACCCCGTAACATTCAAAATTCATAGAAGATGATTTATCCAAGTCAGCGTTACAACGTAACATAGGCGACAAGGTTACACCATAACATCATTTTAGCCTAGAAGATTAGAAGCTTACATAGCAGGGTTACGGCGTAACGTCTCATAAGGGTTACACCATAACAGTTTCGAAATGTATAAATAGAGCCCTTATCCGGCTCATTCAGCATCATTCACTTCCATAACTCACTACACAGCCTCAAGGGGTGAACCAAACCCCCAAGGTTTGAAGCATTCCACCAGAAAGTCCAAGGGAGAAGTCACTTTACTTAATACTTGTATTTAATCATTCATAACATTCACTGTAAGAACAATGATGATTCAATCCATGTCTACTTTCATTAATTCTTGCATTTCTGTTACCATGAGCGGCTAAGCACTCTAAGTGTTGGCCAAACCATGTATTTTCTATTGATATGATTGTTGTTTCCTGTTCAATTATGGTTCTGTTGGATATCCTTGTAGCCTTTCATTGATCCTTGGATTTTGGTAGTATAGAAGGTGGCTTAGATCTTGTTAATCCTGTTATTAGACTTACCATGTTAAACCTGGGATTAGCAGGATACTAGGGTAGCTTGCCACCTATCCCTAGTGTAGGAATTTACCATATTACCGCCTTTGCCATATTAAATACTTAAAAAATACAAGAACTCTTTCAGAGGCGGTTAATAATCGGTTTAGATTATAGATTTGTCTTAAGGATAGTTGGGGTTTAACCACTATAAACTTGGATGCCCTGCTCGTGTGATCGTAGGGAAATGTGGGATTGCAGAGTAAGTATAAGACAGAACTCAAATGCCAATTCGGGTTTGTCAATATTAGAACCATTAATGGAACTTATAATTGAACATTGCACAGGAAAATGTAATCATAGCATTAGTAACGAAATGGTTAGGTTAACACGCTTTTCTCCCTGATTTCTTTTATTACTTTACTTTTCTGTATTTACTTTCATGTAGTTATTAAAATCAACTTAAAAACCATTTCTGAACGTGACATAATCAGATTAAAACTAGTAAACCTTAGCTCTTGGGACGACCTCAGATTTACCAAACTACTACACTATATACGACCGGGTTCTCTGCCGGTTAGTGCGTGTATCGGTAGACAAGTTTTATAAATTTAAAACTTGGCAATTAATTATTTAAAATAATTTTACGCATCAGAACCAAACACATATTAGATCTAGGGTTTTCATTTTTTTGTTCAACTATTTCAAGAAGAAAGGGTTAAAGGTGTTTAAGATCTATGGTTTCTAAGGTTATTTAAGGTGTTGCAAGTAAGTGAGGAAGAGGATTTTGGGTTAAAATCTAGGGATTTGTTCAAGAAGTTAGGGTTTTCATAGATCTTGGTTAGTTTTTGCAAGTGTTGCGTTTATTAGTGTGTAGATCTTAAACACATCTCATCATCATCTCTTGTAAGGATTAATCTCAACTCATTTCATTTTTACATACATTATTTATGCACCTTTTTATAACACCAAACTTGTTTGTGTTTAAAATAAATCTGGTTTTAAAAAGAAATGTTGCAACTACCTGATATTGTGTTCTTCATCCTTGTTTCTTGTCATTTAAAATGATTTAATGATAAAAAATCTCCCTAATACACTTATATATAAGGTTTTGAGTTGGTCTTGCTCAAAGGTTTAAACCCATGAAAGTGTTATGAATTTTTAGTTGGTAAAATATAGTGAAAACCTAAAAATATATGTTGCTGAGCGAGTGTCTTGTGAACCATATTTGAGTAGTCTAGGGTTAATTTTTGGAACTGTTAACGTGGGGATAGTATAGTAGACATAGCAAGCTAAACATATATAGTTGGATCATAAAAACGGACTTATAACGAAGAAGTTATGGCCGTTTAAAAATGGGCTAAAGTTGTTTTTGAAAACTGTTAACTTTAAAAAGTAAAACATTTATGACCTAGCAACTTTGGAGCCATTTTTAGGCACTGTAGGAACTTTAGATAGTCCTCGCGGAGTACTTTCCAGAATGTCCAGGATCATGTCAAACGGATAAGTAACGAGTGAGTTACGGCCTCGTAAAGTTGGGTAAATCTGCTTATAAAAAGAGACTTAAATTTTGAAAACGAATCTGACCGCACTACTTTGGGTTGATTTTTGAGTGTCTTGGGCTTTGATTGGTGAAAAATGGTATATAGACTTTAGGTAGACCTCACGGGATACTAATACACGAGTTGGAATTAGGCAAAAAGACTAATAAATGAGGGATATACGACCCTCCAAAGTTGGGCAAAAATCCTTTTTAAAAGTGGTAGTAACTTTAGTATAAGTTGTTGAATTTTTGCGTAAATCACATTTTAACTTATAAAACTTAAACACAAACATATACGGGTGATACATAGTTTATAAAAACGCATATGCATTATTTCACTTCATTTTCATACACCTAAAGCGCCTTGTTATTTAATTAGGTCGCGGTTAGGACTCTTTGCTTGTTTGTACTTGTGATTATTTTCCCGAATCACTACTTTGCTTAAAGTGAGTTTATAGTCCCGCTTTTAATTGTTTTATAACTATTTTGCAATACTCAGGGTGAGAATACATTGCTTGCTTTTACTTACAGACACAAGTACTTTATACTTTTACGTATTTGCCTAAGTTTCCTTATTGCCATGAAATCCCCACTATCATGACTGTTAATTACTGTGTAAGCATGAATGCTGTGGATAGATCTATTGGGGTTGACAACCCCCATCCGAGTATGTAACAACTGATTACCATGTCAAACGGAGGCATTTCATTTGAGGTAGTACTTGAGTGTTTTACCAAAACATTAAATTTTGGGGCACGAATCTAACAGATTAGGATTTGCACGTAACGCTAAGGCTTCGGTGTCATGAATTTAGTGCAATAGTAATACTTTTTGTGTGATATTGTATTCGTTTTAATAGTCACATACACTTGGAAATCTTGTGGTCCACACTACTTTTACTGAACGTTACTGATCACTAAAACCTATGAACTCACCAACTTTATGTTGACACTTTAGCATGTATTTCACATGTTCTTAATTACTTGCATGGTTTGCACTTGGAGCATCTTGCGGTTTCATCATCATGAAGATTTTATGCATTACTTAAACGTTCGATGTGAACTTAAAACTTCTTTTGTTTGTATTGTGTTCTATTAAAACTTGTCATTGTTAAACTTTATTTATCGAACGTAAATTTTCCAAACGACTCATGTAAAGACAATTCTCTTATATCTTTTTTCTCGTATTATGAAGTAAGCACTCCCGAGTTACGGCCTTTCCACGCCGGCAATGATTATGGATGTGTTACAAAGATCCAAACTGACGTGTGAAATGAGTCAAAGCTGTACAGATGGTAAAACTTTTTAGCTAACATTTATTTATGGCTAAAATGATCATTCTATAAGGTTGTTTTATGTAATACATGTCGTGCATTGGGCAATGTTAGAAGTCGTTGATAAGTTTTGCGAGGTTTGAATGACAAACACTTCCCACCAGGACACTCCATTCTCTTTACGTCGTCGCATGTTGTTTGATAACGGTTAGTACATTATGATAATTTTAACCATATGCAGCTAGCCTCATTTATTACTATATAAGTAGCTATTATTTGTATATGTTTATATCTAGATTAACTCGGTTATAAATGGTATCATAGCGTGCAATCATGGTCTTTGAGGATGAAAAATAGGGGCAAACAATAATGGAGATGATCATCGGGAAGTATTCTGCTGTCTCACCAGCAAAACAAAGTCTGGGCACGAGACTTGTAGACTTCATGAACTAAGCAAGCATCTTACCAATTAACACCGTGCGTATGTCAAGGTACATAGAAAGAGGAAAATAGATTATTACAGTATTGCGTTATTTTTTTGGAATTAGATAGTATATTAATGCACATCAACTCGACTCTTAATTAGTAGTATATTTATAAATTTTAGGTAAAAGGTTGATGGGATCTTAAAGCTTTTATGCAATGTGAACTGTATATTTGTTTTAGCAAGCATGTTAATGGTGGAATTGATGATCAAATATCAAATGGATTTTGAAAATGGATACTTAATTATGTAGGCTTGGTGGATCAAGTTGGGTAACGGGTCAAAATGAGTAACTGTTTGTATGTGTGGGTTGAACCAAATCTTATTTTGTCTTAAAGTTTTACTAAACAATTGCTAAGCCAAAGTAAAAAAGTATGACATCCCAATAATAACCTACTTATTTGTGTAAAATAACTATAGAGGTTTTATGATTTGAAAGTACAAGTTTAGCTACTTATAACTGTGGAATCCAAGATCTGGACTCAACTAGGGTATAATAACAATGAGCAACACACAGCGGAATAATAATTGAGAACAAGATCAAAGTTACTAATAAGGTTTTCTTCATTAATCATTAAGAAAGAAACTAGCTAACTATTAACTAATAACCTAGGCGCCTTATAAGGCTTGACGCCTAGTTAACACACACACACACCTTTGATCTACATTGTTACTGGAACTGGTGAGTGCTAACCTAACTAAAACCCTCTTTATATAATAGAGGTGGCTAGGGTTTACAACCAAACCATAGCTTACTATCAAAGCTAACTAAACAATTACATATTTGGTCCTTCATTGTTTCTTCTTTCTTTATTTCGTCTAATAGGTTTTGTAATCTTCAAATCCGTAATTCCCAACAATCTTCCCCTATTTGATATTACAAAACAATCTGCATGAAGAAACAATGCTAAAACATGTCATCACAATAATAAGCTGCACATCGTGAATCTTCTTCCTCTTTTTGTAATAATCTAATAGGGGTCTTGTGCAACTCGTAAAGGCTTCCCCTCAAGTGATGCATGTAGATGGTTAAGTATATCAACAAAAAGCTTCCCCTTAAAAGTATACTCACCATCTCTTGAATCTTGAACTCAGTAGCATAGATCAAATCTTCCTTCAGTGCGAAAAAGACATGCTTATTACAATATCACGTAATAAAATGTCTTTGGATAATTCTTGTAGTCAATATATGCATGGCGATCACATGCAATGGCCGATAGTCTCAGTGAGCTCAGACGGATCAACCAGAAACCACTCAATGCTTATGATTATTCTTTTTCCTCAATAATCATATCATGAACTGTATGGTATCATATGCCCCCCAAAATATTTGTAAAGAGCGTGTAACTTTTCCAATCAAGAATTATAGCATACACTGAACCTCCAAAATGAACCATACACATCCTCATTGTTCAAGACCCAAAGGCGTCTATAGACCAAAATATATGTGTTGTCAGATATCGATCAACACTATCAGCACATACCGAAGCAACCAGCAGAAATAAATAGCGACCAGCAGGAATATATATCAAGCAGCATGAACCAAATAACAAGACCAACAGGAATGGAAAGCAACCAGTAGCAATCAATCAATCTTGCACCATAACCATGTGACCTGCTGTACTATCTTTTACCTGTGTTCATGTGCAACCTTTCACAACTTTGTACATGTTGTTGTCATTGATTCAGAATCTCTTTCTTGTCCACGAACAAAACCACAACAACAACAACCTGCTGTAATATGTACCTGCTACATCTTGTACAACTAGCAGCGGTACTAACTCATTCCCACATGTTCAATATCAATAAACTCTTGGTAGCAACATAAAATATAGACCATATAACAAGCATTCGTACCTTTAACTCCATACAGTACGAACCAGTTCAGATCATGCCAATTTGTTCACGTGGTGTCCCATATCACAGCAGTACAAACTCGGGACCATTAGACATCAAAAAGTTGCTCCATTGTCGTACCAAACCAACATGTATGATAACTTGTCACAATCACAAAGCCACCACTAGGACGAGCAGTTCACATATAGGCAGCATCATATGTCGTCCTTATCACATAAACCTTAGTACCACCATCTGGCTTCTTTTAATCACACGTCATTCCCAAAATAAATATCATCCTTTTGTTAAGAGCAGACCGTTTATACAAATTATATATGGAAATATTATGGGATCAACAACAATCCCTGAAAATCAGCCAGAATCCATGCATAAAATAGACCACACGAAAAAAAATCATAACAGCTCCATAAGATTAGCATCCAAGTCACGTATTATTAGTAACATAATAACAGAAACCGAGACACAGATCTATTCCAAAACCGTGTGATTAACATTTATACCTGCTGCTTTATTATTTAGGGTTTCATCACACCATACTCATGGAACAATCATGAAGAGAACAAGATGAAAAACCCTAACCAGATGTTTGTAGCACCATGGAATTACAACACCAGTAACAATATCATTCTTGCAATCACCATCAGTAACCTCAGAACATGAATACTACAACATCTGCTACTTCAAACATGTACCAATTCGTATCATGCTGTGAATATAAACACAGTCCAGCCATCATCGCCACATCATCTTATCATAATTAGGGTTTGTTGGGGAAAACCCTAATTTTAATTGAATCTTATCACGACCTGCTGTATCACGCACCATAATACCAAGGATCACCATCATTCTTTTCTTTTTACACATCCTGCTGCTTCTTTACACCTGTGATCGTGGCCTGTTGTTGCTTCTACACAAATTAGGGTTTGTTGGGAAAAACCCTAAAATCAAACACGCCTTGAGATAAAAATAACAAAAAATAATTTCACACGAAAACCTTATAAACCCTAGATCAAGAGCCACGAGGCTCTGATACCAATTGTGGAATCCAAGATCTGGACTCAACTAGGGTATAATAACAATGATCAACACAGAACGGAATAATAATTGAGAACAAGATCAAAGTTACTAATAAGGTTTTCTTCATTAATCATTAACAAAGAAACTAGCTAACTATTAACTAATAACCTAGGCGCCTTATAAGGCTTGAAGCCTAGTTAACACATACACACACACCTTTGATCTACATTGTTACTGGAACTGGTGAGTGCTAACCTAACTAAAACCCTCTTTATATAATAGAGGTGGCTAGGGTTTACAACCAAACCCTAGCTTACTATCAAAGCTAACTAAACAATTACATATTTGGTCCTTCATTGTTTCTTCTTTCTTTATTTCGTCTAATAGGTTTTGTAATCTTTAAATCCGTAATTCCCAACAATAACTCATTTCTTTTTAAACAACGTTTTTATAGATTTATTATACCCGTTTGACACGTTAGAGATGAAACATTACTTAAATTAATCACTACTTTATCTCTGCAGCTCATATAAATACCGTGGACAAATTTAATCGATTCACAGGATCCAACAAAATCATAAATCAACTATTTTGTTTCTTCAAGCGACTATTCAACATTTGGTTCATGATTTTTTATATCAAGTGTAGCACATGTGCTTCCTGATTTTTTTAATATTTGCATGTAACAATTGGATCGCGCCTTCTTAAGCTAACGCATTTAAACTATATAAAATGTTGTTAAGATTTTCTGCTTTATAAACTCTACTTCGTTACAATTATCCCTAATTACTTAATAGTTTTCCCATTACCATCTTGCAAATTTA
Source organism: Tanacetum coccineum (assembly GCA_026074375.1). Taxonomy (NCBI): domain Eukaryota; kingdom Viridiplantae; phylum Streptophyta; class Magnoliopsida; order Asterales; family Asteraceae; genus Tanacetum; species Tanacetum coccineum. The sequence continues at coordinate 22,231 of BQNB010098381.1, forward strand.
AGACTAATGTCATTGTTGCGTAAGGAGATCAACACTAGCATCTTGAAGTCGGAGATAGTTATGCGCAGATTCTATCGATATATATAGATGATGTATTAAGAAGTTTAGTTTCTGATTGTGTCTCCTTAAGGTGTGTTTTATTTTGACCTTTGTTTGGTAAGGTGTAACAGTTTCAGCAAGGGCCTCATTATACATCATAAGAGCTCATTAATTTGTTTTACAACTTCAATGTACATTTATGTTATTCAAAAAATTTGATTGAAATATTGAACGTCAAACAAACAGCTGATAACAGCATCCGCAGCAAAACGCGACGGCCTGGTTACTCCTTATTCATCAAATATTAAACTTCACACAAAAATGGCAAAAGTAGTCCTTTAAGTTTAATTGCGCTACATAAAATCATAAAGTCTCAAAGATTTTCAAAAAAGGTTTTATGGTTACTTGTGATTATAAAAGCTCTTTAGTTAAATCTACGAACCGTAAAGAAAAGTTACATAGACGGTTTCTTTCACTTACTTTATTAGAAAAAATTGTTCCTAAGTTAAAAATTATATAATTTGTAGTAATTAACTTTTAATATAGAATAACAAAATGTTTTCTATTTTAAAAGTAACTTTTAATCTATTCGATACATAATATAATATTAGTGCAACACCTAAAAATTGTTTGTATAAGAGTTGTGTTATGAATATCCATTAGTCCACTGATTTTGTACTTTCTACAACCTCTACTCTCCCCTCCTCATTTGACTTACAGTATAACAAAGTTTTTTATCAGACCTGTTTCTGTATTTTTTGTCAGTTTAATACTTTTAACTTAACAAACTTTATATTTTTTTGTTCCACACTTTTGGTTTCATAGTTTTATAATAAAAACAAAATTATAAAAATAAAAATAAAAAAACACAAAAATATAAAAGGGGGTATTATACAATTATATTAAAGGGTCGTCCTCAGTAAAACAAACTGCATTTAATGCAGCGATGGGTTGACCTGACGGAACCCAGTAAACCCGCCAGAACCCGATAAACCTGCCTAAAACCCGCAAACCCACCTGAAATAAAATAATACCACTGATCCCACTACTTCTCTCTCCCACCGAGTTAATATCCATCGAGTTAATATTATAATTAACCTCTCCACACATGTCTTCATCATCTTCATCATCTCTTCCTCCTCTCCACGTGTCCTACTGACTTATCAAAACCATTTTCTTTAGTCCACACTCACAAAACCTCTAGACACCCACCCTCTCCTGATTCATGAAACCCTCAAGCCAAAACCAAAAAATAGAAGCGGCAAATGATTTTAATCAGAAGACTGTTACAGATCTACATACATAACAATGGTATAAGTTACTCTAATTATTTTAAAGTCGATTTTAAGGTTTTTTCTAATTAGTTGTTTTTTTAATGATTGCAGCTTCCTTTATCTTTACTTAAGACGTCTTATGGGCATCCTATGGTGAGTACTTTATTTCCATCAAGCTTTTGGTTAGCAAATATGTAGATTTTTTTGTTGTTTTTTTGTCATGCGGGTATGATTTTATTAGGGTTTGATTGTGTTTGTGCTTTTATGAATTAAGGTTGGTTAGTGAGTTAGAAGTGGAAATGGTGGTTCTAAAGGCGTATGATGGAGAGGAAAGTGGAGTTTGGCGGCAGTGGGTTGAAGTTGGAACTGGAGAAAGATGATGGGTCAAATAAAATGTGCACCGAGTGTTAGGTATGCGATTAGGAGGCTTATTCGTGGTGTCTCGCCTTCACGAGAGGTTCGCTTTTTTGTTTGTTTGGTTTACTTACGTTTTGGGGAATTAATATTTATGGATGCTTAAATTGCTTGAGAGTGTTTTAACTTGCTTATTTGCTTAATTGCCGCGTGAATAGTTTGTAATTGCTTATTGCTTATTTTGTTAGGAAATGAGACATGATCTTAGCACGCCAATATTATTATGAAAGTTTCTAAAGTAATATCTAGCAGCTCTAGAATTAGCCGATAAAAGGTTTATGTAACACCCCCAAATCGGGTCGCAGCGGAATAAGGGTCCGGGGCATGTTACTTCATAGATCAATAACACAAGATATATATAGAACGACCAAAAAGTCGTTTTAAAACTGATACATTGGATTTAACAAATATTTGATACAAATAGCCCGAAGCTTTAACTTGTTCCTGATTATTATTACAAAGATACTGGTTTACAACATAAAACAACCATATCTTTAGCATGACTTCCCAAAACAAAATCACCAATGTATCCTTGGCACCTTGTGCTTACTGATCTCCTGAAAAACATTGCTTTAAAACGTCAACAATAATGTTGGTGAATTCATAGGTTTGATAAATCATAATATGCAGGACCGCAAGACTTTTTAGTGATAATGCAACACATGCAGGCATCACAAAACTAGATTACATTTACACTAAGCTCATGACACTGAAGCTCGACAGTCTTGTTCGCAAAATATTGCTACTCAGCCCGCAATGATGTTCTAACCCGAAACATCCCTGATTCGACATGCTATAACGTTCATTCCCGGTGATAGCTAGTCACCCGAACGGGGAGGTCGTTTCCCAAATAGATCTATTAAATAACATTCGCGCTCACATAATGTAATTCCCAACTACATCTATGCAATTGACAGTTCATGATAATGGGCTTAACTTGGGTTATCGCTACTTAGGCAAACATGTAATCAATGCAAAATATCCACTTGCGTCCAATTTGTAAAACAAAGCATGTTTCCACCCCAAATAATAGTAAATCAGTAAAACTGTAAAAAGTAGGGCTATGAACTCACTTTGAGTACTAATAGTCCAAATATCACAGATAAAACGTCACGCAAATCATTAGATGCAACCTATTTAAATTAAGGTCGTATAAGTACCGAGTACTTTAATTAATATCATTTAATATAATCTTATAGTTATTACATCGT
>BQNB010098382.1:5129-25168 GCA_026074375.1 Tanacetum coccineum
AATACTGTTAGGCAGAAAATTACTACTGTCAGGCAAAAGTTACTACCGCTAGGTGCCAAAGTTACAACTGTTGAGCAAATTCTTATCTCTTGAAGCATTATTTGAGGGGAGGCCTATTATGTGAATAAGCAGTCAAGTATGGATGGAAGGATGTGTTATATCATAAGTATGTTCAAAAGAATCAAAAACATCTAGGCATATCAAAAGAGGTCAGGACATCAAGATACCTCAGTCTAGTGGTCCCCCTGACAAAGGTTGGTGATGAGGCTATCCATAAGGAGTTAGGTGACAGAATGGAAAATGGATGCCACTACTACTTTTAGCTTAGAAGTAGAGCATGACAGTGGTAACATCAATTAAGACCCAATCCATGGTAACACTTAATGAATTAACTCCTTAGGGAATTGGTTCAAGTAGTGGTCCCAGGTGCCAAGATACCAAATTAGGGGATGTGAATGCTCAAACTAGGTTTGAGATTACATCTAAACAGTCCAATGATCCACCTCTCTGAAGAGGTTACACACTTGGAAGTGGGGAGGACAATAAGAAACTATTGGAATTGATGGAACTTTGTACACAACTGTCATATAAAAAAACAGAAAGAGTGTCTTGGTGAGCAAAAAGAATTGAGAGATAATGTGTGAGCATAAAAACAGAAAGAGAGAAAGTGAGATTGGTGATGGAAAAGCTCTTTGGAGGAATTTCAAGTTAGTACTGGTCTCTTCAAGTAAGTACTGTTGGGCATTACTTGGTACTGCTAGGTATTGCTTAGTACTGCTAACCATCTTTCAGTACTGTTAGGCTTAAAGTTAGTACTGCTAGGCTAATTTTAGTACTGCTAGAAGACCGGTAGTACTGTTTGACCCATAACTAAATTTCTTTCCCAATTTCTAGCCGTTGCTAAATTTCTGCCAACTGCAATACTTATAGGCTATAGGGTTTGACTAATTGAAGATTTCTTGATCTTTCTATACACTTAAAAGATTTCTTCTAGATAAGTTTAAATCTTCTTCAGTCGGTGACACTTTAAACTCTTAAATACTCTCTCAAATATCAATTAACTCTCCCAAACATTCGTACTCTCTCTCACAAACATATCTCAGAACCTTAATTAAATTTCTATTCATCAAATGGCTACTTTGGAGTTTTACGACAAGCACAACATGGTGGCATACTTAGAGAAACCAGAGGGCAGTGCAGAGTTTCATCAGATCATTGATTTCCTAACTGCTAGTCACATTCACTATGCCCTCACAGAGAATCTAACCATATATGCTTCATTTATCAAACAATTTTGGACAATAGCTACTTCTAGCACAAATGTTAATAGAGAAGTAGAACTAACTGCTAGCATATATGGATAAGCCAAGACCATCACTGAAGCATCTTTAAGAAGACATCTGAAGTTGGAGGACAATGGTGGAATTACTTCTTTACCCAACACATAGATATTTGAGCAACTTGCTCTCATAGGGTATGCAACTGATTCTGATAAGCTTACATTTCAAAAAGGTAATTTTTCACCACAATGAAGGTTTTTCATTCATACAATCCTCCACTGCTTGAGCCCTAAAAAGACCTCTTAGGAGCAGTTTAGCAGCAACATAATTACTGCCATTATCTGCCTAGCAACAAACAGAACTTTTAATTTCTCAAAATTTATCTTTGATGCAATGGTAAAGAATTTGGATAACCCTCATAAGTTTTTGATGTATCCTAAATTTATCCAAATTTGTTTAAACAAGTAAAGGAGACTTCTTAAAACCCACACAAGAACCTATCCCACTCCTGTACTTACACAAAAAGTTTTTAATAACATGAAATGAGTTACAAGAGGTTATTCTGGTGAAGAAATTCCCTTATTTTCTTCCATGATCACTGCTCCTGACACATCTCCCTCAAGAATCACATCTTTACCTTACTTATCACCTCAATATACACCTATCAGTGCTCTTTCAACTTCACCACCACCCATCACAGAACCTTTACCTACTACAGAGGAGCCTGCTCTAATTCCCCATGAATCACCTCTCTAAAGTGTTCACTTACTTGGACGTGATGAGGGTAGTGTGTCACTTAATGAATTTTGGTTACTCAGTTGACTGATAAAGTTGGAAGCTTGGAGAATAAATTGAAGAACACCAAAAAGGTTTATGGTACTGCTATTACCAAGCTAGCCAAAAGAGTAAAGAAGTTGGAAAAGCAAGTCAAGACAGGCAAAGCTAGTAGAAGAACAAAGATAGTTCTTTCAGAAGATGAAGCTGTAGAGGAGGATTCTATCAAACAGGGGAGGAGTTTGATTGAAGAATTTGACATGGATGCTGATATTTCTTTAGTTCCTCTACATGCAGAGATTCAGGAGAAGACAAGTAATGAAACTGAGGTGTTACTAGAAGAAGAAGAAGCTACTGAGATTGTACAAGATCAAGGAAGTGGTAAAAAAGGAGAACAAGAGGTTTCTACTGCTGACACTGCACTTAATACTGCCAATGTACCAATTAGTACTGCCAATGAAACTCCTCAAGTTAGTACTGCTGCTAAAAGTTTGGTATATATAAGAAGGAGTGAAAAGAAGAAGAAAGATAAAGGCAAGGCAATCTTGATTGAAGATGAATTTGTTCAAAAGAAGTCCAAGAAGCAAGAGCAAGAAGAAAGGCTTGGTCATAAAGAAGCCATTAGATTACAAGAACAGATTAATGAGGAAAAAAGAAAAAGGATTACAAGAGATGCTAAAATTGCCCAACAATTGCAAGAAGAATATGATAAAGCTAGAAAGAAAGAAGCTGTAACTGAAGTTGATACTGCTCATGTCATTGATTGGAATGATCCTTATGTTATAAGGTATCATGCTCTTCAAAATAGACCTAGATCTGAAGCTGAAGTAAGAAATAATATGATGGTATATTTGAAGAATCAGGGAGGCTACAAGATGAAAGATTTCAAAGGAATGAGTTATGATGATATAAGACCAATATTTGAAAAGGTATGGGATCAAATTCATTCATTTGTGCCTATGGATTCTGAAGAAGAAGTTCCAAGACTAAAAAGAGCAGGTCAAGATGTTGAAGCAAAACCTGCTAAAAGACAAAGAACTGAAGAGGTTTCAGAGTTAGCTCAAGAGCAAACAGATGAAGAACCAAAAACTGATGAATTGTCTCAGGAACAGCTGAATCAAATGGTAATAATAGTTCAAGATGAAGGAATGAATGTTGAAGCTCTTCAAACCAAATACCCAATAATTGGATGGGAAGTTTACTCTGAAGACACTATGCAATTTTGGAAAATCATCAGAGTAGGCAATCACACAGAGATATATCAGGTTTTTGAAGACATGCTTAAGAATTTTGACAGGGAGGATCTGGACAAATTATGGAGCTTAGTTCAAGAAAGATACAACTCATCAGGACTTGCTGAAGATAAAGAGATAGAATTATGGGTTGAACTAAAGATGTTATTTAAACCAGATGCAGAAAATTTTTTAGAACTTCAGAAAGATATGCATGATCCTTTGAATTGGTGGTTATATGATACATGTGATGTTCATCATGTATCTACAAAGAAAGGATAAGATATATTCATGTTGGTTGAAAAGGACTATTCACTCACAAAAGGACTTGCAACTTTGATGCTAGTTAACAAGTTAAAAGTGGATCAACATTCTGAGATGGCAGATGAGCTTTTGACAAAGATCTATAATATAGCTAACAGACCAAGGAACTAAAGTGTTTGGAAGCATCCTCAACAGAGTACATCATAAGAAACTTAAGATTTGATGGTAAATCACAAGTTTAGGGGAGGATTGTTGGGATTTAGAGCTTTTACACTTAGTACTGCTGATAGTTAGTTAGTACTGCTAGTACATTGTTAGTACTGCCAGTTATATTTAGTACTGCTAGTTGTATATTTTAGTATTGTTAGTCATATATAGTTAGTATTGCTTAAGTGATATGCATGAGTTATATTAAGAATAGATATGCATGATCACTTAACATGTTTTGTGTTTTGTAAGCCCATTAGGGTTTCCTTAGTGTATAAAAGGAACCCTTACGGCATAGTTAGAAATACGAATCCAAGATAGAAAAGTCATAGTTATTAGGCAAAACATATAGTTGTTTTGTGAATCATTCAATATATTGAAAGTTTTGTGAAAGTTCTTGTGTTAACTATTACATTGTTTCTTCTGGTGTATAAAGATTAGGTTCCGCATAATCTTTATATATTACTCAGGGTTTCTGTCATAGTTGTTTCAGATTTATCTAAGACAACTTAAGCTTTAACAAGCTAATCTAAGATCTGTAAAAAAGGGATCAACATGTTATACCAATGAAATGCCAGGATCTTGATCAATTTTAGCTATCTTCCTCCCTTGTTTAGAAGGATCCTCCAAATCATCTTCATCATCAGAGACAACAATTCTTGCCCTTCTTCTAGCTTGGTTGGACTTAACTATTTTCTCCAACTTTTTCACCTTCTTGATAAGCTTAGTATAAGCAGCACCATATATTTGCTTGGTCTGAATCAAGTCTGTCTGCAAGCTCTTCACTTACTTTGACAATGTTGTATAGAAGACCATCAATTCTTGTTGTGTCATACTGCCCTCATCACTTCTAAGTGTGTTACCTCTTGGAAGAGGTAAATCATAGGGCATGGTAGGGGTCTTATCAATGTTACCACTACCATGTCCTACTTCTAAGCCAATGACAGTAGTGGTAGCCCCTCCATATCTGACATCCATACCTATGGAAGCATCCTCATCTGCTGCAGGGGTCTGAGTAGGAGGTCTGGGCTGAGGAACCACAGATTCCTGTCTGATTGTTCTCCTAGAGGTTGGTGAAACTGGTGGTTGTGAGGTTGATGGAGCACTGGTGGGTGGGTGATGGGACTCAATTGGGTGTGTTGATCCTTCACCCTAAACAACTGGGCCCTAAATAATCATTGCAGGAAACAATGGAATGTTTTCCCTAGTATAACCCTTAGAAGCCCTCTTCATATTGCTAAAAAGTTTTTGAGTGTGGGTAGGAGTAATATAAAGTCTTGTGTGAGGTTGAAGCAGTCTCTTGTGCTTGTTCAAAAACACTTGAATAAATCTTGGATACATTAAAAATTTGTGTTTACTATCCAAGTTTTTCACCATACCATCAAAAATAAGTTTAGAAAAATTAAATTTCTTATTAGTGGCCAAGCAAATAATAGCAGTTGCTATATTGCTACTGAATTGTTCCCTAGAGGTTTTCTTAGGACTTAGACAATGTAGGATGGTATGGATAAGAAATCTCCATTGAGGGGAAACGTGTCCTTTTTGAAAGGTCAATTTGTCAGAAGTTGACACATACCCCATTAAAGAAAGTTGTTCAAAGATTTCAGTAGTTGGCAAAGAACTAATACCATCAGCAGCTGCTAATTGTAGATGCCTCCTAACAGATGCCTCATTAACAATCTTAACTTTGCCATCTATTATAGCAGTTAATTCTATTTCTCCATTATTAAGTGTTCTGGCAGTAGCAGTTTGCCAAAACTGTCTGATGAGAGAAACATAGATAGTGGGATTTTCAGTAAGAGCATACCTTATGTGACTAGTATTGAGAAAATCCACTATTTGGTGAAATCCTTCACTTCCCTCTGGTCTCTTTAAGTAGGCGACCATGTTATGTGTGTCATAAAATTCTAAATTCGCCATTGTTGATTAAGAAAAGTTCGATTAGGGTTATGGGTTATGTTCGTTTATGAGAGAATATGTGTTTAGAAAAGTCAATTGAGATTATATAGATAGCACTTATGGTTTTGATTGGACCGTCTGAATAAAATCAGTTCTTTATCTTAAAAAAATCTTATGTTGTAAAGAAAGATCTTGAATTATCCAAATTAAGGAAACCTATAAGCGAAGTAATTAGCGAAATTATCTCAACGGCTATATTTAATTAAGAAAAATCTGTTATTCCCCAAACAACACTAACGGTAGCCTAGCAGTACTAAGTTTAGCCTAACAGTACCAATATTAAGGCTAGCAGTACTAATTTTACTCAGCAGTATTAAACCAATTTTTCTTTCAAAACAATACTGCACTCATACTTTTGAAGGGATTAAAAGTATAAATACTGCCCGTGTTCAGATAGACTCATTAAAAGAGCCTTCTTGACAAGGTTTCCAGCTCAGTGGCTGGTGTTACCTCTAACACAAATGTATTAGATTCGTGTTTGCTCACTGTTCTCTAAACCAGATGTCTATAGACTAACACGCTATGCAAATGATAGAATGGTAAAGAGTGAGTTAGATCAGTTACTATCTGACTAACGAAAATCCATCAATTCGTATTTAGTATAGCCTATGCCCAGATGCTTGATTAGGCTCAATTGGCAGACATAGGTTGATTTCAAGAAAAAGATTTTAAAGGACTTCCCAACTCAGGTGTAAACTTAGCATTAACCCTTGCCAAGTTATCCCTAAATCCTCTCTATCATTAATCATCAGCTTTTCCTCTAACAAACTCCACAATTGGTATCACCAAATCCAACCATACTACTTTGCTTATCCTGCAAGTGTTAGTCCAGAACCAAGAAAACACAATCCAAAGTATTTTCTTCTTAATAGTATTAATTATGACTAACAGTTTTAACTAGCAGTCTTAAGTATAACTAACAGTACTAGTTATACTTAGCAGTACTAATTAATACAACTAACAGTACTAATCCTTTACAAAACATTACAAAGACACAAAGAGATTAAAACTTTAAGGATTTAGCATTCTAATACTTGCAACCAACTATTGAAATCTTCCAACATCTAAGGCTTTTGTAAGTACGTCTGCAAAATTGTTATCTGTGTGTATTAACCACTTGAATTAACTTTTTATCATTGCAGTCTCTTATAAAATGATGTCTAATCTCTATAGTGTAAAACATGATTCTTAATAATACATATAGTACTATTATTGTCAATATTAATCATGGTGTGCATAAACTTATACCGATAATACATCATTTGATTCTGAATCCAGAGTACTTGTCCACAGCAACTAGCAGCAGCCACATATTCAGCTTCAGTAGAGGAAGTGGCATCACAGTTTGCTTCTTGCACCGCCATGATATTAATCTGAACCCTAGGAACTGACAAACTTATGTTGTAGACTTCCTATCGAAGCTTGCTCCAGCATAGTCACTATCAGAATATGCCACCAAGTCAAAGGAAGAATCTCTAGGATACCAAAGGCCCAATTTAGGTTGGCCTTTTAGGTACCTAAAAATCCTTTTCATAGCATGTAAGTGTGAAGCCTTAGGTGTGACTTGGAATCTGGCACATGCACATAATGTCTGGTCTAGATGATGTAAGATACGTCAATGATCCAATCATTGACCTGTAGAGATGAACATCAACATCATCACCATCTGAGTCCTTGAGCAAAGGCTTTTCTGTATCCATTGGGGTGCTAGCTGTCCTGACATCTGTGAAACTAAACTTCCTCAATATGTCAGCTACATATTTATCCTGACTGATAAATATCACATCTTCTTTCTGCTTCACTTGCAACCCTAAGAAGAAAGTAAGTTCTCCTATAGAACTCATCTGAAACTTTTCATGCATTAGTTTCTCAAACTCAGTACATAACTCCTTCTTTGTAGAGCCAAAGATAATATCATCAACATAGACCTGTACAAGCAAAATATCCCCTTTTTGCTTCTTGATTAACAAGGTCTGATCTATCTTTCCTCTATGAAACCCATTTTCTAATAAATACTTGGCCAAGGTTTCATACCAGGCTCTTGGATCTTGATGCAAACCATAAAGTGCTTTCACCACCTTATAGACTTGTCTGGATAGTCATGATCTTTAAACCCTAGAGGTTGACACACATATACCTTTTCTTCAATCCTACCATAAAGGAAAGCACTCTTCACATCCATTTGATACACCATAAATCCCATAAAGGAAGCATAGGCTAAGAACAGCCTTATTGTCTCAATTCTTGCTACAGGGGTAAAAACTTCATCATATTATATGCCTTTTTCTTGAGTATGTCCCTGTGCAACCAGCCTTGCTTTGTTCCTAATCACTATGCCTCTCTCATATTTCTTGTTCCTAAAAATCCATTTTGTACCAATAGCCTTCTTACCTTTAGGCAAATCCAGTAGTACCTAAACCTTTTGTAGCTTAAACTGTAGAAGCTCTTTATGCATTGCTTCTACCCAAGCTGAATCACTTAGAGCTTTAGCAATCCTTTTGGGTTCTTCCTGGGATAAGAAACACGCAAACAGACAAGTATGAAGGTCTTTATGAGTTTTCCCTTCATAAACAGCACTAATAAACCCTTGTTCATTTGTAGTCTTTGTCATTCTCCTTATCTGTACACTAGACTTCACATCACCAATCACATGATCAAGTGAATGATCTTTATGGATTCTTGTATTTGGAGTAAAAGGAACTAGATATGTGGTAGTAATGTTGCTCATATCCACTTTTGGATCATCACTAAAGAAATTAGTATGTGTGGCTTCAAGTGTAGCATTATCTCCTAAAGAAAACATGCCTGGTTTAGTTTGAGATCCATTTGACCTAGCAGTAGTAACTGTTGGACTAACAGTATTAATATTTAGACTACTAGTATTAACATTTATACTGGTAGTATTAATACTTAGCCCATCAGTATTAACATCTTGAGTACTGTTTTCAGGCCTCTTTTGATCATCAATTCCACTTTCTTTACTTACACCTTCATCATCCTTCTTTCCAACATCACTAGAAGGTTGTGGTTCATCATTGTTATCATTCTTTAAAGAAGAATCGAAAAGTGAACCATCTTTCCACAGTGGCATCAAAATGTAGTCTTGGCTATATCCTGTCTCCTTGCTAGAATGACCTGTACCAATACTTTTTTTTGTACCTACAAAATCATTAAAGTTTGTACCTGCAACAACTGGCACATAATTCATTAATTTTGTTAGAAAATCAATATCAAACAGCTACTTTGGTCCATCACCTACAATAATAGGCTTATCCTCCAAGAACCTAATATGCAAGTTTTCTTCTACTTTCCTAGTTCTAATGTTGTATACCCTAAAAGCCTTACTATTCAATGAGTATCCAACAAAGAATCCTTCATCACACTTTCCATCAAACTTGACTAAATAATCTAAGGTATTAAGAATGGTAACATGACACCCAAATGGTCTCATGAAGCTTAGAGTAGATGTTCTACCTCTAAAAAGTTCATAAGGGGTCTTGTTATGAGGCTTAACTACTAATACCCTATTCTGTACATAGCAAGCAGTATTAACTGCTTCAGCCCAAAATGTAGTAGGTAACTTAGAGTCAGCTAACATGATTCTAGCAGCCTCAATTAGTGTCCTATTTCTCCTCTCAGCAACACTATTTTGCTGAGGAGTTCTAGCTACACTAAATTCCTTCTTAATGCCTTTCTTTTCACAAAACTCACTCATGACTCTATTTTTGAACTATGTTCCATTGTCACATCTGATTATCTTTACTTTCTTATCAACTATATTTTTTTATCTCATTTATAAAGCTCTTAAGAATGCCACTAGTCTCATCCTTAGTTTCTAAAAAGAAAACCCAAGTAAATCTGTTATAATCATCAGTGACACTAGACAATATTTCTTATTCATTAAGCTGCTCACAAAAATTAAACCAAACAAGTCCATATGCAACATGAATAAAGGTTGAGTAATAGAGTTCTGAATCTTGGACTTACAAGAGGCTTTGGGTTGCTTTCATTAAGGCAAGCAACATGTTGGTCATTTTCAAAACGTTTTGTAGGTAAACCTCTCACAAGATTTTCTTTAACAAGTTTATTAATAGTTTTAAAATTTACATGACCTTAGGCCTTTTTGCCTTTGAATGATTCATCAAGTGTATTTGTCCTTTGCAACATGACAAGTTAAACTCCTCTTTAGGAATATATTCTTCATATCTACACTGTACATTATTGTTCTTTCTAGGAAACACTTTAAGTAAATTGACTCTCATCAGCTAAATTTAAGTCAGGAGACAGAACAAAACATCAGTGTACAGTTACAAAAAAAACAATGTTCTTTTTGTCACACATCTGTGAAACACTAAAAAGGTTAAAATGTAACTCCTTGACAAAGTACACATCTTCAAAATCAAGCTTACCAGTTTTAAGAGTTCCTTTACCAGTAATTTTCCACCTCCTTTGGCTCCTTGCCCAAAAGGGTAACTTATCCTCAATCAAATTCCTTAAAGTTGAGAAGATGGAACATGTTTAATGTCAGGGCCTGAGCATCCACTGTTCAAATAGCCTGATCTTCTTTTTGTGGATGACCCTGCACATAAAAATAAGGAAATTAGTTTTCTTTGGGGACCCAAGCCATCACTGACTTGGATCTGCCTCGTGCATCAACATAATTATGTCTCTTCAAAGTAATTGATGCACTATTAAGTTTGGTAGGTCTCCAAACCCAACATGCTGAGGCCTTAACATCATTAACCTTATTTGCCCTAACATCATTAACTACTTCTGAATTTGGCCTAGCAGTATTAACAAAGGTTGTCAGGATCGTGATCTTACCTAGGATCATTTTTGGCTTTGCAAGATCATAATTATAGGATCGGATCGGGATCGTAAGATCCTATAAAAACATATATATTTTTGTATAAGGTTATTTTTTTATATTTCTATATGTTTTTATATAATATTTTATATGATGTGCATTTACATATATCCCAAAAATACTTCAATATTTACATATTTTATCAAAATATTCTTTAATAGCATTGTACATCATCCATTGATAACTTGTGTTTTGGAGAAATATTTAAATTTTTAAGTTTTATTGGGTATATATGAAATTCTCAAATTCCCCATTATATGATAATTGAATCTAAATGGATGATAAAAGAAAAAGTTCCATGTTCATGTATGTAGGGTAGTTGAAAGTTAGATATATTATAATACATACTTGCACAAAGTTCATTCATGCTTCAATCGATAAATGAATGATTTGGATACAAAAAAGATACTACATACGTGCACCTACTTCATGTTTCAATCGTTAAAAGATTCTATATAGAAAAGAAATATGAAACGGTCTTAATGAAAATTTATAAATCTTAGCCTAAATTACCAAAAGTCCAAAATAATGTCATTCTAAGATCCTATGATCCGATCTGATCCTACGATCTTATATGCGATCCTACGATCATGAAACGATCCTACTTGAATTGCGATCTTGTTGCGATCCTGACTTTTTTTTTGTGGGATCGTACGATCAAGATCGCGATTTTGACAACCTTGGTATTAACTACTTTTGGCCTAGCAGTATAAATTTTTTTCCTTAGTAGTATTAACTTTTTGGCTAAAATTTTTATTAGTTAATGTTGTTCTTATTTGATAGGGCCTCTTTACAGTTGATTGTGCTAATTTAGAAAAACATGGCATTGGTTTAGCACTATAAACTGTAGTTTTAGGATAAGCAGTATTAAGTGGTCTTAGGCCAGTTTTCATTAAAACTGCCCTTGGAACTATGTTCTTGTGAGCACTGGGGTGAGCCTTTTTATCAGAATAATTGTAATTCACCCTTGTATAATTATTCCCGGATACCATCCTTTCCTTTTGATGGTAAAATTGCGTTAGCTGGAACATGGTGCAAAACTTCCACAGACAAAACAAGCTTTATTGTACATCACAAAGTTACTTCCTAGCTGTTAGGACTTCTGATTATTCCAGTTTCTTTGATTTTCCCTACGACTTTGTGACCTGCACATTTTAGGATACTTAACTGGTTTCCTAACTGGTTTTTCTTGTTGTTTAGGTTTAACAAATTTTATCTTAGCAACAGTAGGAAAAATAGTTTTCTTCTCTAACTTATCATCTGACACCAACCACTTAACCAATGGAGTATTAGGAGATTCCTTAACCTCATTAGACATATCTTCACTAACACTCTTACTAGTCTTAGGTCCATAGCTTTCAAACTCGGGCTGTTGGAACTCCTCTAGACTAGAGTTTGACAAATCAAACTTTGGGGGTGAAAAGAACCCTGTAGGAGGAGGTAGAACAGCATTATAGCTTACAAACCCCACACTCTTTCTGCTTTTGTTAGGTATGTGACTCCCTATTAATTTGTCTAGACTCTTAGAAGCATTATCAAAATTTTCAATTTTAAGTTGATTGGTTTCTTTTTCTTGCTTAAGCTTTTCTAAATCACTTTTAAGCATGCTAAGTTTTGAGTCTTTATATGAGATATCTCTTTTAAGAACAACAAGTTGCTCATAAAAAATAACCTCATTTTTTTTGTAAAAGACAAGTTGCTCTTCTACAGATGTTAACCCTCTTTTATAAGTAGCTAAATTGAACTCAGATTTGTTAAACACTGTTCTTAAATCATCAAGTTAAGTCTTAAGAGTTTCAAAACCTTTTAGACAGGTTTTTGAACAAGTTTTGTCATTATATACCTCAGAGTCTGAAAGAGCCATAAGATCCATGTTTGTAGGGACTTCATCATCTACCATATAGCTCTAGTCAAAACCAGCTCCATCAATAGCCACCATGGCTTTGGAAGAAGATTCTTCCACATTTATAGTCCTTCTAGAGCTGTCTTGATTCATGTTCCTGCTATCTTGGTTCCTAGGTCCTCTACACTCCCTTGCAAAGTGTCCCATTTTGTGGCAGTTGAAACACTCCACCTTGGACTTGTCATATCCAGCTATGTCACTCCCATTAATAGTGATCTTTCTTCCAGTTTTCTGGAAAAAAACTTCTTGTCCTCATGCTCAGCAATGCTAACTGCCACTTCAAATCCATCTATTCTAAGTCATCCTCATGGATTTGTTCAAGGTCCTCATGTACAAGTTGAGACCCATTTTGTTGACTGGCCAAAAATGCATAAACAGTGGCATCACTTAAGTTAGCAGTACTAACTTAAGTACTAGCAGTGCTAACTTGAGTACTAGCAGGGCTAACTTGAGTGGCAGTACTAACTCCATAAGCAGTATTAACTTCATTAGTACTGCTTGGAGATGACAAAAAAGCCATGTTCTGAGAATTTTAGCTTGAGCTTGCAGTTCTTTTAATCTCTTGTTCAACAATCTTGAAATTGTTGTAGAGATCATCAAAGCTCATTGTGTCTAGATCAGGTTTATTCCTCCAGACCACAACATGAGTATTCCACTCAGAAGGCAGACTTCTCAAAAATTTCAAATTGAGATCTTTTTGTAAAATATTTTCGCCCAGATAGCCAGCTGACTTATAATCTTCTAAAGCCTGTTAAAAATAGAGTCAAGAGACTTTGTGCTTGAAGCACTAAAGTTCTCATACATTTGCTTTAGAAGAGTCTTCTGAGTCTTCTGTGTGGCTTCATTACCACCAAATCTTGTTTGTATAGCAGCAAACAAAGTCTTAGCATCCTTGTACTGATTAAATGTCATTATATGTTCATTAGGAAGTGCCATCAGTAACATACTTCTTGCCTTCACATCATTCTTCTTTTGAACATTTTCTTCAGTAGTTACAGGACCTGGTATTAATGTAGTTGAGGTACCATCAGCATTTATTGTTGTTTGAGCTGCTAGTTTGAATGAGTTTCCATTCTCTATGACATCCCATAGAGCATAGTCTTATACTTGAAAGTATTGCTCAATCCTTAGCCTCCACATATCATATTCACCCTATTTGAGAATGGGCAGCTTTGCAGTGGTAGTGGTCTGAGCAGTTTCTAGATCCATCTCTTCCTTGTGAGTAGAGGGTTCTTCTTGTTAGTTTCTTCTAGATTAAAGTTTCAAAACACAAGCTCTGATACCACTTGTTGATCCCAACTTAAGATCGATTCCTTAGCTTGTAAAGGTTAAGTTACTTTGAATAAATCTAAAACAACTATGGTAGAAACTTTGTGAATACTAAAGAGTATATAGAAACTACTCTTTAATACTTAGAAGAATATTAATAAAATAGTAAACTGTATAAACAATGATATCACTGAAAAGCTCTAATATTATTATTATCAATAATACGAGTACTCTGTGTAGTACTAGGGTTTATAACCTTGAAGCTATATATCAAAACGTCTATCTAACAACATAACCTAGGATCTCCTTTTATACACTAAGGAGTCCTTTACAAGATAACTACAAATCTTATACATATCTTTCTAACTATATAAGATATACACTGAATAAGTCAATACAAATCTCTTGACACGTCTTTATCACTTTAGCAGTCTTAATCTTCATCCAGCGGTCTTAAGTACTTCAGCAGTCTTAAGTTAGTACTGGCAGTACAACTTACTCTAGCAGTACTAACTAGTTAGTACTGACAGTTGTAACTTGAGTAGTACTAACTCTTGGCTTGGTAGTATTAAGTATGAAGACTTTTAATTCCCAACAAACGCATTCCAATCCATAGGAGACAACGTGTAATTTCTTATACTTTTGTAATCGTTTAGTTTTTGGTATCATTCGTTAACTCGGTTAGTTTACCTTGGCTAAACAATTACTCTTGTATTAATTATGATGTTTGAAGGCTAATACCTTTAGGTATTAGCTATTACTATAAAGATCTGAGTGTTTGGTTTTGTTTATATCTCGATTGCTTAATTTATCATTGTATGGTTGTTTATGTTTATCAATATACTTGTTTATGTGCTTTTGTATGCGACCTATCATTCAACTGGATCTAGTGATACGAACCAAGTAATTTAGATGCCGGGATAGCTCTTCATATAGTAATTTATACATCTAGAATCATAGGATCATAAATATTGTCTTTCTAAAACCGTGCTAAGGATACGCTTCTGGCTTAACTAGTTAACGGAAATTGCCTTTGGTTTATTGAATATGTTGACTAGTAGGTGAATCTAGATAATTCAACTAATAATGTTCTGATTCCATTGGATAGTTGGACAAGTGGACTACTAGAGTATAAATTGTCATTAAGCAGTAAGTGGGTAAAGTATCTATGAGCTAGGGTTTAATAAGATCACCATTGCTTTAATCCCTAAGATAGATTATAATCAGCAATAAGGATGTTTTATGCGGATGCTTTAATTATGACAGAATTAATGTGTCTAGGTATTAGGATGAAGTCCCGCCTAAGTCTAAGAATGATATGCCTCTTCGAGATAAGTAATCATTGCACTGAATAAACAAACCAACTTTTAATTGGATTAATGATGGCTAATGCAATTTTCTATCATAAGGCTCGACCGCTCTTTTATCTTCCGTTAATTTTCTTGTGTGGGTTAAAGTGTCTTGAATTAATTGTAGTCACCACCAAACCCGTGCTAGTCTCTCAGGCTAGGAGTAGAACTAACATATGATTATCATAGGTTTGACTTAGATTAGAATTAACTTAGATTAGATAACCAAAATATTAATAAATTGAGAGATTTAACCTCGCTTCAAGTGTTTGACACCCTACTTACCACGAATCTACCATCGACCGGGTACACTGCCCGTTAAAGTGTTGTTTTTGGTTAAGTCAACAAAATATAAATTTAAAACTTGAATCATAAAAATATACACCACACAACGACACGTCAACTAACTACATATTATTCAACCAATATTTTATCCGAATACACACATTCGATCCACTTTATTTATATAATATATGTGATGTTTCAATATTTATGATGCTTTACAGTTGAATGAAATTTTAATCAATCTAACTATGTACAAGGCATGATTTTTAAGACATTTTGTAGATCAATTCTTTATACTTTCGATTAGTTGTGTACGTTTTATGCTCAACTCATAAGGGCGAAAAATCCCCGAATCCCTTAGGGGATCCTAGATCCCCATTGGGGACGGAGATGGGGATGTAAAACAATTTCCCGATGGGGATGGGAGTGAGAAACAGGGATAGGGATGGTAAATATGATCCCCGAAGTTCCCCACCCCGTTGCCATCCTTATTGAGTAAATAAGCAAGTGCTGACTAAGTGCATAAGTATAGTGTTAAGTGCATAAAGCACAATACCGACTGGGTGCATAAGCACAATAATAAGTGCTAACTGAGTGCATAGGCAAAATACTAAGAACCGACTGAGTGCATAAGTACAATACTAAGTGTTGACTGAGCGCATAAGCATAATGCTGAGTGCATAAAGCACAATACTGAATATAAGTCCATAAGCATGTTACATGATTGACTGGGTGCGTAAAGCACATTACATGACTGGCTGAGTGCATAAAGCACATTACATAATTGGATAAGTGCGTAAAGCACCTTACATAACTCGTTGAGTGCGTGAAGCACTAATATTCCACACAGGACTGACCGAGTCTAACCTTTTCACTAAACTATTCTGAGTCAGGAACTGTTGATGCATGATATTCATATCTAAACTTAGGTTGAGGTAAATACTAGAGCTTGACTATAACATGATATTAAGCCAAGCTGAATACTAAAATTAAAGAGACTTCGCTCTTGAGTTTGCATGTGAACTAATCTAGCAACTTATATAATTAAGAACTTAGGAACGCTTATGACTCGCTGTAATATAACCTTCTATTCGCTCAGCTCAATAATTATGTCTGTCGTCGCGCAGGATATCTTTGTCGTAGTACTTGCCGAATTGCATAATTCATAGTTCTTAGATAATTAGCTTATAGGTTTGATGAGGTTAAACAAATAATTAGAGTTCATTTGGATCTATATACAAACATGCTGTATTAAGACCTCGATTAAAAATATAAGCCTGGAGATATATTCATATAACAGATAGTTTAGAGAGGCTAGAAAGTACCAATCCCGCACTAGAATTTATGTTAGAAAAATTTGTATGTTAATTTATTTTATTTATGAGTTATCAGTCTGCACCGTCTTTCCGACACTGAAAGTATTATTGTAGTCACAAAGATAAAACCTATTATCCATAACTTGAGAAGCTCTAGACCCTATTTAAACACAGACATGTTTGATACTAGTACGTAAAGGGATCAAATTATTGGTAAACTACAATGTTGACGTTAATTGAAAGCTTATGTCAGAAACTTATTAATTAGATGTTGATAAGCTGATGCTCTCTAATGACAATATCTTAGTAGTCACTAAGTTATTGAACATCACATACAGGACGTAAAGCCATCAGCTCGAATGAATACTGAAGTATGTATCACTCCGACGGTGTCACAATGATAACTAACAAAATTGAAACAGCCCACACTGGTCTAAAAAGGAATGATCAAACCTATTGCATAGAGTCTTCTGTAAAGATTTTACTGGACAAATATAGTTGATCCTATACGATGATAATCATCTCTCACTAGCTCACCTAACCTCGTGTTCTCTAAAATATTATTGTCTATAGCTCCTCTGATATTTTACAGTCTTTTCTTTCAAAGACTAAATATACATACTGAAGCTAGACTGTAACAAAATGTTGAAACTAAGTTAAGGGATAATATTGAAACTAAGTTGAGTACTGAAAGTATGTCATAACATAATAGTGAAGCTGAGCTATGACATAATACTAAGTATGATCACACTGGTCCACATGATACTAAGTATGATCACACGGGTCCACATGATACTAAAAATGACCACACGGGTCAACATGATACTAAATATGACCATACAGGTCAAAATGATACTCCCTCCGTTCTAAAATTATTGTCTCACATTGATTTTTTAAGTATTTTTCTTCTAACTTTGACCTTAAATATTTTTGTTTATGTTATATAATACTTGATGAAAATTATAATAATAAAAATACATCTAAAAAAACCCATCAATTCATATATTTTGCAAAAAGTATTATATAATACAAACAAAAAAATTTTAAAGTCAACGTCGAAAAAAAGACTTAAAAAGTCAATAGGAGACACTAATTTTGAGACGAGGGAGTACTAAATATAACCAACATGATACAAAATATGACCACATGGGTCAAAATAAGACTAAATATGACCACACGGGTCAAAATGATACTAAATATGACCACACTGATCAAAATGATACTAAATATGACCACACGGGCTAACATGATACTAAATATGACCACACAGGTCAACATGATATTAAATATGACCACACGGATCAAAATGATTGATGCGGTAGTCGTTAGACTTCAACAAGAAGTTTTATAACTTCCTAGGCAGAGCACCTAACCGTAGTAGTGTAGTAAGGCAAGACTCGGGGGTTGTTATCGTTCTCTAGGGGAATAGGTTAGGAAGGCTCGAACAAAATCTAACCGAGGTCTAAGGGGTTGAGAGAAGATTATTTTTGTATTTTATATTTTTATAAAGGCAGATAAATATCATAGTTTGAGAGGTTGATTGGTTTTAGCTAATTAAACTAATTATAAATCAAAACTACTTTGATGATAACTATATGGTAAACAAACATATTTACTTAATCATGCATTACTCCTTATTATGTTTCTCCAAATTATGTTGCTTTGTCACCCTTGCAATGATATGTGTAAGTGTTTCCTAAGTCATGAACGAATTACACGAACTCGTCGTCTATGTAATATTCCGTTAAGGCAACGCACAAGTAAGGTAGTATGAAGACTATTACAAGGCCCCTAAGAGTACATTACATGCATTTAAAACACTTAAGAGGGATCAACCATATTAGGGGTAAGGTAGTATGAAGATTGTTACCGATGGTATCCTTTCTACACACCGCATTTCCCTAGACGTCTATGCCAATTTAATATCTTATGGCTAGTTTTCTAAAGCCTAACGCGTACATCCATCACAAGAAGCAACATAATAAAGATCTACATAATAAGTTTCATGCAATCATAAGTAACTACTAATGGATCTAGCCGGACATATTTTAAGGAAGTGAAAAACATAAATCAATCAAGCAACACATAGACATATTGACTGATAAAAGATAAAGGATCTCACTTGATTATAACATGAGTTAATGCCAGATATAAGATGGTTTTGACGCCCTAAAAACGGCCTAAGTAGCAGCCAAATTCGTCTTCTAAAATTAGGGTTCAGATCCTAAAAGTTACACACCTAAAAACCCTAAAAACTGTGGGTATATATAGAAAAAGAAGTCGCGATGGCGTCGCAAGGTTTCTGACGCCGTTGCTTCGCCAAATCTTCTAGGGTTTCTTTTGAGGCGGCTACGTTCTGACACCGTCATGAGGGTCCTGATACCGTCGCTTGTAAGATATGACGGTGTCGCTAGGAATTGCGACGCCATCTTCAGGCACTGTGTGCACAATTCTTCAAGGGATTTGGTGTAGAGTCGTAGTCTTGTCCGTTTCTTCTCTAATTGAGCCCAAGTCATATGTATTTCCTCTAAAATCCTTCCAAATGCTAAAAACATAAAAACAAACGATTAAGCACATAATCTGGGCATATTTGCATGATTTAGGGGGTTAAATGACCTCGAAAAAGTGTATAAAATGACACCTCATCAATGATACTAAATATGATCACATCGTTCAACATGATACTAAATATGACCACACGAGTCAAAATAATACTAAATATGACCACACACCAAAAATGATACTAACTATTACCATACGGGTCAATATGATACTAATTTAACCACATAGGTCAAAATGACACTAAAATACTAAATATGACCACATGGATCAACATGGTACTAAGTATGACCACACGGGTTAAAATGACACTAAATATGACCATACGGGTCAAAATGATACTAAATATGACCACATGGATCAAAATGATACTTAATATGACCATATGGGTCAAAATGATACTAATTATGACCACACGGGTCAACATGATAATAAACGTACATAATTGACCACTAAGGTCACATGAATAGATGACTTGTTTTCGGCTATATCCAAATCATGATGTAATAAATAAAATTCGCCTATTTCCAAGTCTATGAACATGAAACCTTCGGCTTTATCTGAAGCTATGCATACATTCTAAAATCATGTCAATTCTAGTATACATGTAACTAGTTTTCGTTACTATAGGAGTTTGTTAGTGCAAATATTACGATATTTAATCTATACATTCTCTTTGTGTTTTGATGATGACAAACATGTAACTTATAACACGTAACGTAAAGTGCTCAAGTTACTCGTAATCACAAATCATCAATGCATTCATACGTCAACA
>BQNB010098383.1:573-25167 GCA_026074375.1 Tanacetum coccineum
GTTGCTGATTGGAAATATAAAATGGGTTTTCTGACACTTTCAAGTTGATTTGAGCTTTTAAAACATTGGCGAAACGTATGTAGACACTAGTATATTAAGTAGAAACTTTAGAAACAATAAAAATGTATTATCGGGATTTCTAAAACGGAAAACTTCTAAAAATAGAAACTTTTGGTATTGATTAGCGAGACGGACTTAAATGATAGGCATTTAGTTATCACTAGTGTGTTTTAGGATCATGGACTTATCAAATATTAGGGGACGGTATTAACGTCCTGAAACTTAGAACTTTCCTAAAATAATACCGTTTCGAAAATAGAAACTTTTCATAAAACATGGCGTAACGTAACCATAAATCTTATACTTTCATAATGACACGTTTTTGAAATATAAACTAAAGCGCAAACACTTATGGATGTCTATTTCTTTTATAAGCGTCTTATCCGACATTTCGTACTTATTTCTCGTTTCTGAAGCGCGTCTTTTAATTAGGTCGTGGTTAGAGTCGTTTGATATCGTTATACTCTTCGTTGATTTACTTTCTCACCATTTGCTTAAGGTGAGTTCATAGCCCTAATTTTCTAACTGATTTTACTTACATTTCATATCTTTGGGTGAGAACATTGTTGCTTTCAAATAAAATGGACACAAGAACTTTACGTGAGATTTTCCCTGTTTACGTGTTGCATAAGTTTTGCGTTGAGACCACTACTATTGCCCAAATTATCATGAACCATCAATTTCTTGACCGACTGGCTGGTTAAGGAAGCATGGGTGTTATAAATAGATCTATGGGGACTGATTATCCCCGTTCGGGTAAGTAGCGCTTACTTGTTGCGGAGATGCCGAACTAACTAACGTATAACATGTCGGATTTCGTTTAGGTTATCTTGGTCAGATACCTGTAGGGCAAGCCTTTCATAGCATACTTAAATGCTCCATGCAAATTGAGCTTCGGTGTTATGAGCTTAGTGCAACGTAAATGCCTTTTTATGTGAAATTGTATTTGTTATAATTGTCACATGCGTTTTGGAAATCTTGTGGTCCACCTTATTGCGTTTAAACTAAACCTTTGAATTCACCAACATTATGGCCCGATTTTTAAGAATTTATCAATTGATTAAACATCGTTGGCAATTTCCAAAACTTATATTCGCTTCCGCATATTATCTTTGAACTTATGTAAAACTTTAACTATTTTTATTTAATGCAACAATGTTGGATTTCTGAAATGTACCCTTAGAGGTCGTTCTTTACACTTTGTGTGATCCCTCGGACACGTGTTTCCGTCCAGGCCCCGTTTGGGGGTGTGACAACAAGAAAGTACATGGGGATAAAACGTACTGGTGGCACAATCATGGGTTAGAAGAGGATGAACGACGAGAAATTGGGGTAGACATAGAAGAGTATGATCCACCAAAGGTTCATGTAGAAACTTTTGAATTAAAAAGACATTCATTTAATAGTGGCCAGAGTTTCATTTGTGTTACCAAGGAATTGGAGGATATTTAACCTTTGGGAAGAGAAAACGGATCAAGGTTTAAAAAATGATCCAACAAGAGTTGGAGTTCCAAAGGAATACGTAACCTCGTCTTGAGTCTAACTTAAAGACTCGTTAATAAACAAAAGTGCTTTTCGGGAGACTACCCGTCTTTTAATGAATTTCATTTAATTTTTTGTATATTAGTTGGTTTGTATGTTTCTTACTTAGTTTTGCAGGTTCTAACAGCAAGGAGATAGAATTCGAGGTCACCTCGACTCGTAATCTGTGTGGTAAAATTGTTGTTGTTTGCAGCAATTATGGCGTAACCATCTTAGTTATGTCGTAACTGAATTTAACGAAAATTTAAAAAAAATTAACAACATAGTTACGGCGTAACCCAAATCGTGGTTACGCCGTAACTCCACCCTGAAAACCTTAATTTTGTTTGAAAATTTTACAAAACCGTATATAATTAAATTAACATTGTGGGTACGTTCTCTGGAAACCTTCACGAGACTCCACTCGTCCACTTGGGCCACCAAGTGGTTTAAAAGGCGTGTTGCATAATGCAACCGTGATTCCTACGAAAGTGAGTTAGGTTTTCCTATATATTTTATTTTGAACATTTAATGCATGTAGTTTATTTAGTGATTTCAGGGGATTAAGAGTTTGCTCAGGATACGGTTATTAAGAGTTCATCTCTTGTCAATATCATTTGAAGTACAGAGCAATGCTCAGGGGAGTCTTAAGGGAGTTTGTCATTCTAATTCTACTCTTATTTTTGAATTTTCATTTCCTTAAATGTACAATAAGGACATTGTACAAATCAAAAGGGGAGATGGGAGTAAGATTACCACTTGACCTATGTTTGCCTTCGATTTTCTAGTTTTCTTTTGAAAAATTATGCCACATTTAAAGTTTTTTACATGTTAAATCTTTGTCGAGCGCACTATTAACCTTTATTTTAATTGGTGAGGTTAAGCCTAATGATTCCATTTTCATCTATTATACAAAAATCCACCAAAATATGAGTGTGCCAATAGTATTATAGACTTTAGAACTTGGCATGTACATCATTTCGAGACCTAATTGATTAGCAGGAATAGACTATTCAAAAAGGAAACATTTAGGAATTAACCCAAAAAACAACCCATATGTGTAATGTTGAGTGTGTTTATCGACTTGTTACACTGACTTGTCGACCTCCTATGTTAAAACCCCTTGTTGCACTTATTTTTAGTGCAAGATACCCCTAGATCACCCTGTTGAGCCAATCTTTGTTTTAACCCAATATGTTAAATGTATCGTTTCACCATTTCACCTTAGCCAACCCTGTAGTCTATATTTTCTTTGTGTTGAAATCTCTGGCTACTTAAGTCCATGGTTCGAGGGAATAGGTTCGGAAATTTTACGCATTCATGGAAGACGTATCATTTTTTATCTATGAAGACCTCCCTGTATCATCACTTTCGATAGTGTTAATCTCAAGTGGGGGGATATGTATGTTGTATATATTAAAAAAAGTTAGTGTAAAGTTCTGTAGCATATTTATGTTGGTTACGTGTTATAAAACCAACAAGTTGTTCGAGATATAGAGATGGTGCATCTATAAGCCATATGTATGATTCTGAAGGTTGGTCTAGTATGATCTGCTTCATCATTTCAAAGCCGGACATCATTATTACATCTAATACTACCCTATTACTTTGATTAGATTTCCGCACTTTGACACTTTGACTAATGGATGGACAGTGGCCGGTTATAACAACCTTAGATTATTTTGACTATTTGTTTTGTGTTTATTTTTCACCAATTAAATGTGTATCCCATGTCTTATCCTACCCTTCATAACGATTCTAACCTTTAGCCTGCTCGAGTTAAGGAGTTTGTGGAAAATGTAGAGGAGGGGGGTGAATACGTCTTCGATTAAAATCTTAAACTTTCGCAGTAAATACTTGATTTATCGTGACTTAATATGAGAAGTACCAATTAATGTTTGTGACTATTAAAACAATATCAAGCATGTAGTCACAACACAAGCACAAGCATCAATCCACAACATAAGCATAATTAAGACGTAAAGAAATAACAATATGTAAAGAGAAAGCAACCCGAACACGATGATTTATAGTGGTTCGGTCACGGAGCTCCTCTCCGCCCCACTTTACTCCCTGATTAACCAACTCGACAGTTACTTCACTAGATCAAAACGCTCCCTTTTCGGTGGAGAAACACTTACACAACGTCGCTTACGCTTTATCCGGTACTAAGCTAAATACCGAGTCCTAACACCGGGAGAACCAACCCTACGTCGCTTGCCCTTTTATTTCAGTACAAAGCTAAATACCGAGTTTTTACACACCGGGTAGCACCAACCCAAACCCGTTATGTTTTATGGCCTAACATAACAAACCTTGTATTTTATGGCACAAACACATAAACCATCTAATTTAATTGGTAATACAAGATAATGATGTTATTACAATGATGATCCAAGACAATGTGTCTAATGGATGTGAATGCCTAATCTAAAAGAACTTCTAGTGATGGGAAGCCTTCAAATAGATGATGATGATGAGATCTCTAATCTTGTAAATCTTCATATGTATGTGCTTTGTGGTGGATAGAAATGGGAAGAACTCTTACTTTGCCGGATGTAAATAGGAAGATCTCGATGCTTGATTTGGTGGATCATTTCGGGTGTATGCTTACAACAAAAATAAGAGTTAGATGCATTATGATAATGGTGATTTATGGATGTATTTTCTACAGATCTAAGTTTGTGTAAAATGGTGGAAAAATGTGTTTTTAGTGATAAAAACGGAATGGAAAGGCTCCTTTATTTATAGGCAAGAGCTGAATGGAACCGGCTTTGTAAATCAAAGGGAACCAGTGACGCTCCAATGGAGCCGGCTACTGTTCACCAAATATGAATTTTACCTAAAAAATCTTTTGTAATCTTTGATAGATTTTTTCAAGACTTAGATGATGTAATGCATGGTGTAAAAATTATTTTCTATCTTAGTTAACTTTGTATATTTTACAAACTAAAGTGTGCAAGTTAACTATTGTATATTTGCTAAAATGTTTGTATAAAAATACTTGTAAATGCAAAATGTGAAAAGAGGTTTGATCATAATGCAACATAACAAACATGTACGAACCTGTGTTGTGACATACTAGGTCTTGAGACGTCGAGATGTGTTGATGTATGTCATTATCAAAACAAACGAGAATGTGTAGATTAAATATTGTAATATTTGCACTAACAGTCTCCCCCTTTTTGATGATGACAAACCAATGTGTAAACGTAATAACTCATAAAATGTAAAGTTATTTGTATCCGTGTACTACCTTTACATTACCTTCTCTGTTTACATTCTTCTCCCCCTTTTGTCGAAACAAAAAGGGTATGTCCTTGGAGTTTAACTTCATTTCTCCCTAAAAAAGCGAGCTTGCATCATCCCTAGTGAAGTTAAAATGTCTACTTTAATTCCTTATGGTGTTGCATCCTCTAGGTAATTGTCTTTGGTCTATAGCGGATCCATGTATCAAATTTGAAAGCTTAACCTACAAAATGATTAGTTTCGTGCAACATATAAAAAATATGAAAACTATATGATGAAGAAAATGACATCTTCCTTTTGGTCAAAACGCAAAGGATTGTCAAAGAGAAAAAATGATGATAAATGTGTCACACCCCGACAAACGTGGAAACTCGGGAATGCAACATGATGATCAATCATAACACAAGATACAAAAATAGAGAAAACTACATTGCATAAACTCCAAGTGCTATGAAGACCATCAACCTTGAACAAACTCAAGTAATGTCCCAAATCGCAACTAAAATCCCCAATCTCTTACAATTATTTAGCTGCCCACACAAGGGACCGTAATCCAAACTTAATCCAAAACATCCAAATACTAGAATCAAACAACAAGCAGCCAAGACTTCAAACGAAATTCCACACGGGATACTTCTAAGTCTGCTATCACAATCACCAAACTACTCTTCTTTCACTTCACCTGAAAATGATACTCGAAAATGTCAACAATAATGTTAGTGAGCTCGTAGGTTTGACCTTAAACCCAAAAGTTGTGCCAATATTTTAACAGTGGACAATAGTGCTATATGACAATGAATATATGCTAACAATCCAAGACATAGCATCCCTGCTAGTCATATCTCAACATCAAATGATAAACTCGGAGTCGCAACTCCCAAATCACTAATGCACCTAAAGGGCCTACCAGCTGGAGCACAATATTAGGGTGAACCACATAGAACCTTGCATGCCAAACACGGCACATGCAAGTACCACGCAGAACCTTGCATGCCAAATACAACACATGCAAGTACCACGCTGAATATTCACATAGCAGTCATAAGCACATATCTTGTCCCAAAAACAATACCACATTTTGCACAAATCAATTCAAAACATTTTAAAACACATTTGAGTATCATTTTCCCCCAACGGAAAAACCAATAAAATATGGGGCTACGAGAACTCACCTCAAGCAAGTCTTTAGCAACCCAATCTCAATCACACAAGCAAATGCAACGACGCCCGCACACGACCTAGTCCAGTTAATGTCCCAATTTAATCATCCAATTCCAAAACAATCTTCACGTTTGATGCATAGTGTTTTAGACGCGTTGTACAATTACCCAAAACAGTTTAGTGGTGTGATGGTTGACGACTTAACTCCACAATCATATCAATCTCATTCCCTGATAATACATACTTATACTATTTAGAGAAAATAGATAAGTAATATAAATAAATATTCATAATTAATAATTATAAATATATTTCGACAAGTCCATTCAGTAACCCTTAGACACTTCAAAATAATCATTATACGGTTGAAAATAAAACGTTTACTCATAATAAACACATTAGAGAAGTTTTGAGAAAAATTATATTTTTCGTCTTTAAGTGAATTTATTAAATAAATAAAATAATTAAATATTATTTTATTATTTAAAATCAAAAATCATGTTTTTAAGAAAATTTATAAGTATGAACTTTTTACGAAATTTCGACATGACCCGTACGTTTATACAACGTTTTCCAAGGTTTCAAACCTTATTTTCAACAATTTTTCACAAATTCGACACTTTTCGACCAAATTCAAAAATCTCAATCTTAACGCTTACCAACACTTTTTCCCCAAAATATCATTCAATATCACTTCGTAAATACATTTCCACTTTTAAAAGTCCGTCAAAATTCTCATAACTACTAAATATCGATATTGGGCTTTTAAGGCCAACAAGAGTCCATTAGGACTTTTTAAGTCAAAGATTATAATCCAGTCCAAAACCAAGCCCATTACATATATAAGTAATACTTATAAGTAGAAAAATAATTCCGGCTTACCACAATAAAGCCCTCCCATTAAGCGCGACTTAAATAGAATTATTGGGGGGCCGCGAGTCCATTAGCTTAAAAATACTACATTAAGCCTTGAAAATAAGCTAATAAGCTACGTATCGCATTTGGTTACTATCATAAGCCTCAAAAACAGTCCACAACATACGCCATAATACAAAAATAATCAAAATCACTTTGGGAAGATTTCTTGGCATATAAGCCCAAAATAAGCCAAGAAATAGCTTAAAAATAACCCTGAATAAGCTATACAAGCTACTATCCAAAAATAAGCATTCTGGCATTATATATTATTCAACCATCACGACCACAACATCAAAACTACAAAAACCCTCTTTTTTTTCTTTTTACACGAACCAAACACACCATTTTTCTTTGGTTTCGCTTCCAAAAATCAATTTCCTCAACGTTCACCTTTGTACAACTAACATCTATGTATCAAAATAAACCCAAAAGGACAAACAAAATTTAAATTTGAAACTTACAAGAAAATTCTTTAAAATGTAGATTTCGACACGAACCAGACAACCCAAACGTTGTTTAAATGAATACCCAAACACTCGTATCAACCCGGAATAATCACGGTCTCCGAACAAAGTTAAATTTTTATGGTGGTTTGAAATGAAAAGAAAATGAGTGGAATTATCTAGTGAATGGCATATATGTGTACCAATGCAAGACTAGGAAAGCTAAATTCATGCCATCCTTGTTCCCCTTCTTGACCATTTGACTGGCTATGGTCATCAAGGGTTCCGGTTCTTCCTATTTCTGTGTCGAAATCACTTAAATACTCGTAAAACTCAACCGTAAAATTTTTCCCAAAGTTAATTAGCATTTTTATTCACTTTAAAAATACTTTTCCATTAACCTAGAGTATTCACATGACATATTTTCACTTTAAACCCCTTTCCAAACTCACTTGACATTAAACGGACGTGTCAACTCGTTTCAGCCTTTTTTAAAATTAACGGGTCGAACCTCCCAAATACAAATAACACCTAATACCTTTAAAAAATGATTATTAATCACAATAAAACTCAATCATCACATATCTCATAAAATCACCACCGTCAACTACGATACTAAATCTGAATTAAACTGACAAAAGTCAAATAGTAAATTGACTATTAAGAAATATCTTTCAGACACAAAAAGGGAAAAGGTTACATTCTACCCCTTAAAAGAATTTCGTCCCTGAAATTCAACTACTAACATTACTAAACAAATGCGGGTACTTTAATTTCATCTGATCTTCACGTTCCCCAAGGTGCAGCACCAGTGTCTGATGCATCTTCATGGTTTGATGCTTCATCATCACTGAGATGTTGAGAGAACTCATCATTAGCAGGTTGAGACATTTTGTAAGGATCTGAAAGAGAGTGTTTGTTTGTGGTTCTAGTGATTCTTCTTACTCAGAGTCCCTCTATTGGCTCTGATACCACTTGTAGGTCCTTAGTCTTGGATCTATATAGCCTTTGTAAGACAATAGCTAACTTGAATAAATCCAAATCAACTATGTGAGAGACACTGACTATGAATATCAAGTGTTAATGCGGAATCTTAACACAAGTATTAAGAAGAACATAATATAATACTAACTTTGCTATTGATTTCTATTAAGCTTCAATGCTATAATTTGATATGTTAAACTCTATGCTGTAAGGTTCCTTTTATACACAAAGGAAACCCTAGAAGGCTTTACAAAACGTGTGAAAGGATAATGCATATCCTTTCCTAAGATATCTCCTAAAATATCTCTAAGATAACTATTACATCTATTCTGTTACATAAACAGACTTAACTAAATACGACCAGTACTAACTATAGTACTGCCACTCTACCAGTACTAACTATAGTACTGCCAGACTTAACTTAGTACTCCTAGACTTAACTTAGTACTGACAGACTTAACTTATACTACCAGACTTAACTGTTATACTACCAGTATTAAGTCTTTTACAATATATTTCCCAACAGTCTGAATAGTACGCTCACTCTGACCATCGGTCTGAGGGTGATAAGCCGTACTCATGTCTAAACGAGTCCCTAATGCCTCTTGCATTGACTGCCAAAACCTTGAGGTGAAACAACTATCATAATCTAATATAATCGAGATCGGCACACCATGTCTAGCAACTATCTCATTCAAATACAACCTAGCCAACCTTTACATCTTATAATCCTCACGCATAGGTAGAAAATGAGCAGACTTAGTCAATCGGTCCACAATGACCCAGATTGTGTCATGCCCACTACTAGTCCTAGGCAACTTAGTCATAAAATCTATAGCTATCCCTTTCCATTTCCATATGGGAATCTCAGGTTATTGGAGCAAGCCAAATGGCCTTTAATGCTTAGCCTTAACCTTCAAACAAGTCAAACACTTACTAACATTCTCAGCTATATCCTTTTTCATTAAAGGCCACCAATACCTATCTCTCAAATCATAATACATCTTATCAGCACCTGGGTGTACAGAGTACTTCGACTTATGGGCTTCATCCATTATCAGGGTTCTCACCTCACCCTTCAAAGGTACCCATATTCGATCCAGGTAGTACAAAGTTCCATCACTTCTCTGTTCTATCATCTCATCCAAACCTTTCTGCAATCCTGCAAACTCATCCACAACCTCCTTCTGAGCCGCCAGTATCCTATCCTTGATACTCGACTGAAGGATCATATTCATAGCTCTAACTCTCTTAGGCTTTACTCTTTCCTTCCTACTTAGGGCATCAGCCACCACATTCGCCTTACTAGGATGGTAGCGAATTTCACAGTCATAATCACTAAACAACTCTATCCAACGACGCTGTCGCATATTCAATTCTTTCTGACTAAAGATATGTTGAAGACTCTTATGGTCCGTATAGATGACACTCTTTGTCCCATACAGATAATGTCTCCAGATCTTAAGTGCAAACACGACTGCACCCAACTCTAAATCATGGGTAGTATAATTCTCCTCATGAATTTTCAACTGCCTAGACGCATAGGCTATCACTTTACCTCTTTGCATTAACACACAGCCTAGTCCTATCCCAGACGCATCACAATATACCACAAAGTCTTCCGGTCCATCGGGGAGAGCTAGAACAGGCGCATTACATAACTTATCCTTCAAGGTCTGAAATGCCAATTCCTGTTCCTCACCCCACTCGAAAGTCTTACTTTTCTGAGTCAAGATAGTAAGAGACTTAGCTATCTTAGAAAAGTTCTCAATGAACCTACGGTAATACCCAGCCAATCCTAAGAACGAACGAACCTCCGTCGAAGTTCTAGGGGCTTTCCAATTCTTAACAGCTTCAATCTTACTAGGGTCTACATGAATCCCATTACCATTTATCACATGCCCAAGAAACTGCACTTCTCTTAGCCAGAATTCACACTTAGAAAACTTAGCATACAGTTTCTCCTTTTTGAGCAGTTCTAAGACCAACCTTAAGTGTTCTACATGCTCCTCTTGAGTCTTAGAGTAGATTAAGATATCGTCTATAAACACTATCACAAACTTATCAAGATACGGCCTACAAACTCTATTCATCAAATCTATAAATATTGTCGGTTTGCATTAAGTCCAGACCAAAGGGCTTTCTGTTGAAACTCGAAATGTCCAAACGAACAAAAAAGTTCTAAACGTAGTCTTTGGAATGTCATCCACATGCACTCTTAACTGATGGTATCCAAACCTAAGATCTATCTTCAAGAAAAACTGCGACCCTTGCAGTTGATCAAATAGATCATCAATTATAGGAAGTGGATAACGATTCTTAATAGTCAACTTGTTCAATTCTCTATAATCAATGCACATCCTAAAAGAATCATCCTTTTTCTTAACGAACAACACCGGCGATCCCCAAGGCGACGAACTTGGTCGAATGAAACCTTTGTCTTGGAGTTCCTTGAGTTGTCCTGACAACTCCTCCAATTCAGAAGGTGCCAAATGATAGGGAGACTTTGCTGCCGGCGTTACTCCAGGGATTAACTCAATTCGAAACTTAATTTCCCGAATAGGTGGTAATCCAGATAGGTCATTTGGGAATACCTTAGGAAAATCTCTAACCACAACAATCTCTTCTTGTTTCCTATCACCAGCCTTAGCACCCCTCAAAAATCTCGCGTTCTCTTTCGGTCTCTCTCCTGATACTCTAAGCACTTTGCCATCTGGTAGTGGTATCCTCACTGCTTTCTCATGACAAATTATTTCAGCCTTATAATTAGACAACCAGTCCATACCTATAATCACATCAAAACTCCCATGCCCAAAAGATATCAAATCGATGTCAAAGACATGACCCTTAATTTCTAGTTTGCAACCCTTAATAACCTTATCAATCTCTACTAGCTTCCCGCTAGCTATCTCAATCTCATATTTGAAACCTAAGTCGTTGGGCTCTAAGCCTAACAGAGGTATGAAAGTAGTGGAAACAAAACTATAGTCGGCACGAGAGTCAAATAAGGTAGTGGCAAAATGATTGTTCAAAGTAAACATACCTGTCACAATGTTCGGATCCTGGCGAGCTTCCTTTGCTTCCAACATGAATGCCCTACCCTAGCCTGGTTCCCTTGGTTTCCATGACCCTGACCCCCGTTATTAGCAACAACTTGATTTGGATGATTTTCTTCCGGTCCTTGTGCCCTATTCAATCTAGGACAAGCTGACCTGACATGGTCGGTACTACCACACTCATAACAGGCCCTAACAGTTGGGTTTCTAGCATTGACAGGATTCGCATTCCTTGGCATGCCTCTACAATCCTTTGCCAAATGACTCGAGCGGTTATAGTTGAAGCATGTGTGACAAGGCCCTTTGGGTGCATAGTAGGAGTTGTAGATGGTAAACTTAGGCCAAGTACCCGTATTCTCTCTTCCTACAGGGTTTGCGGTAGTAGCAAAAGCATTCCCAGTCCTAGTACTCTTATTATCATCCCTATCATTCTTATCCTTGCTAGGTTCCCTAACATTTCCTCTTTTCTCAACCTTCTTAATTGATCCATTTCTCACAGCCTTATCAGTTAGTGCACCAAAAATATGTACAGCTTTCTATATAGTCTTTAGCTTCATTGCTGCCACCATCTCATGGATCTGTGGAGCAAGGCCATTGCACATACTTCTCAATCGACCTAAACTCTCTAGAGTTACCAAATATTGAACTAACCTACCCAACTCATGAAACCTATCAGTATACGCAGCATGGCCAACCCTGACAAATGGCGTGATTTCACATCTCAGTTTTCAACTTTTGCATTTCATGACTAGGACAAAACTCTTTGTGGAAACCTAAAGGGGTGAAATAGTTTACCACTTTTTTAATTTAAGGTTTTAAGGGTGTATATGTAAAATTTTAGATTTCGAACTTTATTGAATTCAACACATGCACAATAGAACAATATACTTAATTAAACAGAACAATAGAAAGATATGTAGAAAATTAATTTATAAGACAAGAGATAAGAGTAAGAATAATCAAATCATAACGCAAGAATTTATAGTGGTTCGGCAATGAAGCACCTCTTCGCTCTACTCCACTCCCCGAGTACCAAACTTAAGAGTTTTCTTCACTATGTCAACAAACTCCCTTATGGCGGAGAAAACTGTACACAACGTTGCTTACACCGATTTACGACACAAAGCTAAATGTCGAGTTCTAATCTTAGCTAGAACCAATCTATCACAACATGACTTCACTACTTGTTCACGACTTCACAACTTCACGACTTCTTCACAACTTCAAGACTTCTTCACAACTTCGCGACTTCACTTCACCACACTACTTATATCATAACTATCTAACGCTGCTTGGTAAGATTACCACGATCTAACTATACTTACAAAGGTCGCCAAGATCTAGCTACTACACATAAATACAAGATATACAATTGATTTACAAATATGTGATATGGATGCAACAAGATTGCAATATACACTTGAGGTGTAATACTTCTTCACTTGATGATGAAAGTATTCTTCTCTTGCACTTGAGGAATTGAGCTTGGATCACTTGGAAACAAAGCTTTATGATTAAATAACAAAGGAATTTTAGTGAGAATGGTGGTGGCTGTTTTAGAACATAAATGAATGTGTGCAAAAGATGAGGAAATAGTGAGAAAAGTCAAGGTATTTATAGACAAACTGGAAGAGCGTCAGTCTAGGCGGTCCCCTAAATAGGTTGGGTGGTCCCCCTAAAATTAAGGGGGTTGCCCGTGTATTTAAGGGGGCCGCCCTAGACTGGGCGCTCCCCAGTTTGTCCTTTTGTGTAGGGGGGATTTTCTGGAACTTTCTAGCCGTTTTAGGTCCGAAAATTTGAATTTCAAAATGTTTATTTTGAATAAAACATTTCTTTTAATTGTAGAAAATATTTTGTAATGTTTATAAAAATGTTTACAACATTTTATAAAAGTGTAAGGTTGAATAAAAAATTTCCTTTGATCATAAAATGCATTAAGCATTTATTTATTCATACCTTGAAGTGATATAAATTTTGAAATGAAAATTTACTACTAATTACTTGTTTACGTTTAATTTTACATTGAATGTTTTTATATTTTGTGATTATCAAAACGTAAAGATGTGAAAAATATTAGTAATGTTTTTAGGCATTATATTTTATTAATAATCTCCCCCTTTTTTATGATTACAAAATTTAAACTCATTAAATGTAAAAGTATTTTTAAACAAGTATTTAATGAGTTTCATGTCATTTCTCCCCCTTTTTGTAGAATCAAAAAGACATCATCGAGAATTGCGAGTTAAATCGACGGAATAAATGCTCCCCCTTGATATGTGCTCCCCCTCGTTCGAGGGCACCAAGGAATCGAGCTATAGTTTTTTGGCTACAAAAACGATTTAGAACAATACAAGTATTTCTAACATGTAACAAGAAGGAAAAATATGGCATAATAGTAATGCAACCAACAATAATCATCCATTAAAATTAAAATAGTGTGTGAACCACACTCATGCATACATAAGGAAAATAAATATCATGCTAACATACATATTTTTTTAAACTAAAAAGAGTCCTATAACTAGTGAAACTCTATAAGACTTCTTGCAAAATGATGGGGTGACAATTATTGAGAACAAAACAAAAGAGTTGTGTTTAGTTGTGGAAGATGGTGGAAGTGGTGGGATGATTGTTGTTGGTGGTTGTGAAAGCATGTGTTTAATATATGAAAACATATATTGGAGTTCATCTCTTAATCAAAATATGAGAGTGCGATTGTGAATGCAACACAAGCATGAATCTCCATGTGCCTCAAGAAGGTTTTAAGGAATGGGATGACTAACAATAAGTGGTGAGGGTGATGGAGTATTAAATTGTACATCAAGTGGGGTAATTGGTAAAAGGGTATGAGTGATGTCCATATTTTTAAATTTTTAATTCATTTCTGAGTTAGAGGTGGTGAGAAACTCTTGGAGGAGAGATGTTGATGGGTTTTAAGTAACCATCGAGTGAAAGTGATGTTGATAGGGATGGTGATGTTGGGTAGATGTAGTCCAATTGAGATGAAGAAGTAACATTTTGATGTGTTTGGAGGTGCTTTAGGAGAACTAGGTGATGAGAGTTTAAGTTTGGGTGATGGAGTTTTGTGTGGTATGATGTTGATTTTTGGTCTCTTGGAAGTTTTAGAAATGGAAGCTCTAGTAGATGCATGGATGTTGATAGTGGTTAGTGTATGATTTGGTGGATGATGTGTTGGTGATGATCATTTGGAAGGGATTTATGGGAAGAGAATGGATTGAAAAAGGAATGAATTTGAACTAGTTTAGGTTGTTCCAAATTATGTTCGAGCATTCTGGGCAAAGATAGCTGAGACTAGGTAAAAGAGGGTCAAAAAGCAAGAAAAATATTGTTTTACCCGTGATTTACTAGGGCGGTCCCCTTAAAGATAAGGGGGCCGCCCGTTATGAATTAAGGGGGCCGCCCTCTGTTGGCTTCCATTTTTCATAGAAAAATGATTTTTCTTAGAATTTTTGTGAGAGTATTTCTGTTTTGGTGGTTTATTTGCAGCAAGCCCTATTGAGTTGTATGAGCACATTTAATCATATAGCATGTAATAAACATATCAAGTCATGAAACCAAAGTAGCATAAGTAGTTGATTAAATAAAAACACTAAAGGTTTAAAACCATCAAAGCCAACAAGTACCTAAGATACCCCAACCAGATAAGTTCCTTTCCTGAATACATCAGATAACACTACACAATTGTTAAAGAAACATACACATAATTAAGTTAAAAATTGTCTTAAACTACATTTACACATCACTCACCCTCACTCTTATGTCTTCACTTCTCTTCTGTGCTAAACAAGACTCCCTTTTAGTGCCTTTCCAAATGACTTGAACCCTCTGCGCATCTCCTTATGCATTTGTTGCATTTGGTTGAGTAAGGTGGTTTGTCGTTCAAAGAGAGTTTCATCGTTTTGTTTTAGAAGCGAAGGCATTTGGGGGGTAGTTTTAGTATTGAGAGACCAAGAGATTTTTAATGTAGGTGTAGGAGATGGAGTACATGCACGAGAATCTTTCGACATCATCATCACATCATGCGTTGTTGAATGAGCATGACGTGCCTTGATGATGAGAAGATGAAGAAGATACAGAATGACGTGCCTTGCCACAATCACTTCGAGGTCGTCGAGTTTGTTTTAGGGCAAGAGGACGCATAACTCGATCAACAATGTCATAAATGCCATTGTCAAGATGAGGATACGTTCCATGATGTGTCGATAAAGACGAGTAAGAAACATGCCATATGGAAGATTTGTGTTGAGTAGCCACTAGCACATAGATACTTGACGAAGAAATAAGCAAGATTTATTATTCTTTGGGCAACACACAATACACAAGTGAGCCAGACAAGCGAGAAATGTCTCGATGTCCTCCTAGTCTGAACACATTCTCTCGAATGAGTTCTTCCCATTGCTTCATGTCGGGGCTTAATTATTTGGTGAGAATTTGATTTGGATTGAGAGAGACTGTTTGACTTTTATGTACGGTCTACGACGAGCACGTTTCCAATTCAAACATTGAGCAGACAAGCGAGAAGATGGTCCATCGATGTTCCTCCTAGTTGAACCACATACTCTCGAATGTGTTCTCCCAGCTTCATGTCGGGCTTAATTATTTGGTGGAATATGATTTGGATTGAGAGAGACTTTTTGACTTTAATGAAACGGTCTACCACGACCACAGTTCCAATTCATTCAGAAGGTCGACGAATGTCGATTCCGGAGTCTGAGAAAACGTGCAATATGGTCCTCGTTTCCTCGGAATACTCAAGAGATGCAAGGTCCCACCTTCGTTAGTAATTCTATGAACATAAAATTCAACAAATAAGCTCCAATATTATTAATGATAATAATACGAATACTCTCAAAGTATTAGGGTTACAAAGACCTTGAAGCTATGAATTATACGTCTAAGATTGATTTTTGGTTTTGATTCTGGTTTGGTACATCAAACTCTATGCCTTAGGACCTTATTTTATACACCAAGGAGTCCTAATCGGATTACAATACTTCCTTAAGTATCTAAAAAAATTTCTATATACAACTAATACATATCATATAAGCATTACTAACTAGCAGCATTAACTTGATATTCACTAGCAGTAGTAACTTCAAGCATATTTTCATTAGCTTCATTAACTTCAGCTGAGCAGTCTTAACTTTGTACTAACAGTAGTAACTACTTAGCATATTTTCTTTGAAGTTCATTAACAACACGAATATTCACTAGCAGTACTAACTGTGTACTAGCAGTAGTAAACACTTAGCATATTTTCTTTGAAGTCTCTGAGCAGTACTAACTCTAGCTGAGTAGCATTAACATAAACATGAGCAGCAGTAATTCAAACAACATCAAGAAGACTTTTAATCCCAATAATCCTCCCTTAAACTTGATATTCTTCTTCAAAATCATCAAGTTTCTTCATTTAAAGCTTCATCAACACCAAGAGGATGCTTCTAAACACTTCTTTACTTCTTAAGTTGTTTTATGATGAATTTAAGAAGCTGATAAGCCATTTCACTTTCATAATCAATTATAAGCTTCTTTTCTAACATCATTGAAAGTGTAAGTGGTGCAAGAGGATACTTCTTCTATACCAACATATAAATCTGTATATGTTTCATCCTCAATGAATGTACTCTACAGGAGTCATACAGCTTCCAATCTAACACTTTGTATTCTTGTTGATTCCTCCATACATTATCTTCTACATGTTGTTCAAACATTGTTTTCAAATCACCCCATATCAATAAATCCAAGTCTTCCACTGGTCTTGTTGACTCATATTTAGCTTTTACCAACTTGTATTTGAAAGATAAGCCGATTATTGGCAGTACCACTTTTCCTTCTGATTCCTTACAAGGAAGCTCATTTCATAGTTCTCTGCTTATTGAGACTAGTGATTCTTCTCTTGAGGAGTTCGCTGATGAACTCGCTCTTCTTGAACCATTTCTACCAGGAAATGAGGATGATAATTTTGATCCTGAAGATGATGTTAGAGAAATTGAATATTTGCTAAACTGAGATCCATCAACAGATTCTTCGCCTAAGATTGATATTGATATCGTTGATCCTATTCTCGAGAGGTTCACCGATGAACCTGCTCTTGTTTACTCATTTCCACCGGGAGATGACGATGATGATCTTTTTGACATTAAGTCTGATAATGAAAAATGGAAAAAGCTTTTGTATGGTGACCCTTTCAATAACACTCACTCAGAAAATGAAAAAGATAAAGATTTAAAAATGGAATGCTTAATTGATGATATGGATGATGATTTTTCCCACTTTAACCCACAAGTGACTCGACTCTTCCTGAGGAGTCATCTGAGATTGCTACTTTGCTATCATTTCCATTCGAAAATGAGGACAAAGTTTTCAATCCAGACATACTCGTTCATAGTAGCACTCATTTTGTCACCAATGAAGTAACACAAGATAAATTTTAAAGAAGAAAACCTCGTCTGAGGCACTGTTAATTCTTGAGGAACGCAACTTTCTATCTATCTTTTCTGATCAACAACTCCTTTTTCGCTTAGAGTTATTTATGACTAAAACTTTGCTATCATTTTCATCTGAAAATGAGAACAAAGTTTTCAATCCCGAGATACCCACTTCAAAAGGAGTTCACTCTGGGAATATCTCATCGGACCTACGAAATTTCAAGATCGTTTAATATTCATCTGAATATCTTGAATGAAAATCCGACGAAGATTTTTCCGTACTTCTGTTTCAGCCCTAAAATATCAATGGAAATTACGGGGAGGAGTCAAGCTAGAGACCTCGCACAAAAAACAAGACGCTTCTCGGAGGCAACCCATGTTATCTATCTATTTTTATTTTTATTTTTAATAAGTAGTTTATTAGTATTAGTAATGAATAAGTGTGGGGGAGTGCTTCTCATGTTGTGTTTTGTGTTACCCGTTTTTCCTTGCAGGATTCCTTTTGACCGTGAAGACCGCCATGCTTGTTTTCACTCCTCCAACACTCGGTCTCCGGTCAATTTGCTATGAATAATCTTAGAGAATAATCCTGATCACCATACACACACACACACACACACACACACACACACACACACACACACACACACACACACACACACATATATATATATATATATATATATATATATATATATATATAATATATCTAATTTTGATTTCCTCCCCCTTCCACACTTGGAATTTTATGCATTAGCCTTATTCGTCCTAAAGTGTGGGGGTGCACCCCGTTAAATTGAACATTGAGGCCATGGTTTCAGATTCTAAGTGTGAGGGGGGGGGGGGGGGGGGCGGAATTTTCTGTCGAAAATGAACATACCGATTGCTATCTGTGTCCCTCACAACCCCGTTTTAACCAATATATTGTTTTATTTTATAAAAAAAGAAAAAATAATAACAAAAAATGATGAAAAAATGAAAATGGTATAAAAGTATAGAAATAAGTAGGCCCGTAGACTAGAACTAGGGAGATTTTGACTTGACCGAGTTTTGCACTTTAGCTTTCCCCTTAACTTTCGAGACTAAGCGTTTGCAAGACTTAATTTTTTTTTTCAAAGAACAAAAAATGATAGAGTTGAATATAAGTTAGATGCTAAGCGTGAAGTAGTTAGATCTCTTTAGAGCTCATAAAGGTTAATTGTGGTTTTTTGCTCCCATCAGCTAAATAAACAAAATAAAATAATTTTCAATAAATAAAGTTGATTTGGTTTTTGCGATTCTTAGTTTTGATCCCTTCTTAGAGATTCCTTATGATGAAAGTAAGGTACACATCAAGGTTTTGTTAGTGTTGTGGGGAAATAGGCTACCGATTCCTGACGGTTCGCTCCTGATGTCTTAGTTGTTTAAAGTGTGGAAGTAATAATATTAATAATACAAGACTGATAAAAGTTTACTGCTTCCTGACGGTTCGCTCCCGTTGACTCAGCCTTCAAAAAGGTCGAGGAAATTACCGAGGTCGAAATAAGACTACTGTTTCTTGACGGTTCGCTCCCGATGTTGTAGTCGTTTAAAGGATCGAGGGCTAATATTGATGTGCTAATAATAATAATAAGGTCAAATTTCGACTCCGAGGTTATCTAAATAAAGCCCCTGTCTCTGGACTCGTAGTTGAGTTGTTTCAGATGAAATAAAAAGGATAACCCCTAAATCATGCGAAATTAGAACCATAATGTGGACCTTTCTCTCAGCATATCGTCTCTTTAGGAAAGGATTGCAAACATAATTATGGTAAAAACAAAACCGGTCACCTTATAATAATAAGTCGCATAATTTATATAAAAAATAAGTGATTGATTATGTGAGAAAAACACATATCCGTTTTATATCAAAATAGGCCCTAAAAGGACAAAAATGTGCTTAAAAGGCTTGTAAATTGCTTGTTTTGTCTTTATGATTGTGTAGGTACGGATATTGCAAAAATCACAAGAGAACGGTCAAAACCGGACAAACACGGACACGAGAACAGAAGAGCACACAAAGAGCTGGAAGTTTTCTACAAAAAGGTCAAAAAGTCAACAGTGGTCAACCCTCAGTCAAGCGTTGGTAAACCCTTGGTCAACTTAAAAAAAGCTAAAATACCTTAAACTTACCACAAAAAAGCCCTCCAACTTAAACCCAAAAATATACAAAATAACACTTGATGCTTAATGGCCGTTATCTTCTTTTATTATAAGAAAAAACGCCCGTTATATTCCTTAAAAAACCAAACCAAAAACCTGTCAACCCTTTTAAGAGCCCAAAACAAACAACACCGGCCCAATTCATTTTTAAAACCCAAAGTAAAAACAATTAAGGGCCCGGGTCAAAATAGAATCAAAACGCACCCTCTTATAAGAAAAACACGCGCGGGAAAATCATATTTATACTGTTCATCATCTTCTACGATTAACCACAAGGTCAAATCAAATGGGAAAGTTAAATTGAAGGCGTGGCAATATAATTCAAGTGATAAGATCCTACGTGGCTAAGTAATACATCACCAAACGCATCCTATTGGTCAATCCCACAAGAAGAGGATCATGGATTAAAGAGGAAACACAACCAAGGAAGGGGTTTTTACACTAAATCATATGGAAGAGAAACACAAGGTGTCACAATCACGGATTACCACGCAGGCAATCCGTGTGCCCTTCAATCTAATCCAACGACCCAAATTTATGATCCAATGATTGAAGGCTAAGATGATTGGGAGCGTGTAACTGAATTTGGACGTAGAAGCTTCAGAAGAAGGCTATAAATAGCCTCACATTCTCACACACGTACACGATCTAGTAGTAGCTTTTAGAAGAAGCTTAGTATAGTTTTATTTAGCATATAAAATAAAAAAAATAAAAAAAATTAGTTTAAAATTTTCTTTTTCTACTTTGTGCATCCGCACGACGTTTCTCAAACCACGCAACCATAATCCAACAAAAAAACACGCCCAACCGGCTGTTTGTAGAACCATTAAATTTAGAAGAACCTTTTGTTAATCCTCCCCTAGTTTCGATGGCTGAAAACCGGAGTATGGCACAATTGCTCTAAGCACCCACCGAGGGGTACGAGGATGCAATCGTAATTCCCGAAATCAATGCTAAATTTGAGTTAAAGCATGGTATGATCAATCATGTTCAAAACAAGCTATTATTTCGGACATGATAAAGAGAACCACATGCTCACAAAGAAATCCGTTAATTTCGATAAGATTACCTCAACGATGAGATTCCTGGACATCCCGAGCACGTCAATTAAGCTTATGCTTTTTCCATTTTGTCTTGAAGGTTCATCCCAGATTTGGGTAGAAAAAGAACCTCCTCGATCAATTTTGACATGGGATGATCTTTACAAAATTCATTAATCAATTCTTTCCTCCTTAAAAAACGACAAATCTTCAGAACAAAATCACGAGATTTCAACAAAGATTTGACAAATCGTTTTATGAGGCTTGGGATCGATTTAATGACCTTCTTCGAGCATGCCCACATCACGGATTCTCAGAACTACATCAACTAGATACGTTTTACAATGCATTTGAATCTAAGATCAAGATTCGTAGAATACACCCCAGACCACGCTCCACACCCCCACCCCCCGCCAACACCTCAGGCACACCCCACCACCACCCGCTATTCAACATACACACTCACCCCACTCCTACGCATACACCCATAACCACATCCAGCACCGCTCTACCGACACGGAGCGGGTGGATAACTTTTTTTGATAAGATGCCACGAGAAAGCTGAAAATTATCGAGAGTAAATCCAAGGTTTCTTAATTCACTAACAAGGCAGTCATTGCTAAAGTGAGTTCGAATTCATCTACTCCTGGAATTTCACCAGATGTTGCTGCTCTTACAACCGAAGTTTCTAATCTTAAGAATATGATGAAGACTATGCTTA
Organism: Tanacetum coccineum; assembly: GCA_026074375.1. NCBI lineage: Eukaryota > Viridiplantae > Streptophyta > Magnoliopsida > Asterales > Asteraceae > Tanacetum > Tanacetum coccineum. Next base: position 22,356 of record BQNB010098383.1, read on the forward strand.
TCGACAAGCAAAAATCCCAAGCTCTCGCACCCGTAAAAGCGGTTGAGCAGAGTTGTGTAACTTGTGGAGGTGCTCATTCTTATAGAAATTGTCCATCCACCGATGGCAATGTTTATCGAGACAACATTCAAGAGTACGTTTCACAAGCTGCTACAGCCAGTTTTAATCAAGGAAATACCAATTCTAGACCTCCAATGGTTGCAAACCAAATCCGACCTCCTGGTTTTCCTCCGATTCAAAACAATCAAAACCGTTTCAATCAAAATCATGGGAATAATTTCAACCAAAATCGAGGAACCAATTTCAATTAAAACCGTGGAAATAACTTCTATCAAGGACAAGTGTATCAACCTTCGACTAGTCAACCACCAGTTTACCAAGCTCAACCTTATCAAGCTACCGCTCAGCAAATGCAAAGTGTTTCAAAGACCGATTTTGAGAATTATGTCAAGGCTAATGATGCTGTATTGAGAAATATGCAAAATCAGGGCCAAGGTTTACAAAACCAGATGACAAATTTAACGGAAATGCTTTCTAAGTTCGTAAATTCCAATACCGCTTCTTCTTCGAATTCAGGTTCTCTTTCAAGTAACACGGTTACTAACCCGAAGGAAGACTTGAAGGGTATTACTACCCAAAGTGGTATTGTTTATCAAGGACTTACGATTCCTACTTCTTCTCCTAAAGTAGTGGAACGTAGAACCGAGGTGAAAAAGGACAAAAGATTTTTCCATAATAATGGAATTACCGAAGACGTCCAACCTCCGGTTGTCCCAGTTGAAAAACAAAATCCAGTTTTTGAGCCAGTTGATGCTCCAGTTAGAGCACCGATGCCTAACCCAAAACCGTCAATTCCTTATCCTTCAAGGCGAAATGATGAGAAGCGCCGTGAAAACACTGATGAACAAAAAGAGAAATTCTACGAAATCTTCAAAGATATGAGTTTCGAAATTAGTTTCGTAGATGCTTTGACTATAATGCCTAAGTTTGCTTCAACTCTTAAAGCCTTAAATCGAAATATAGAAAAGCTTAGTGAGATGTCTAGAACCTTTGAACGAAAAAAACACATTTATTTTTTTTATGCTCAGCAGTCATACTTAACAAGTACTTGAAAAACTTGGGTGACCCCGGCAGATTCCTTATATTCCATGTAAATTTCCTGAAAAAAAAAAGAAACAAAAAGAAAAAAAAACAAAAAAAAAAAAGAAAAAAAGGAATGGATGAGTGCTTAGCCTTGGCCGATCTTGGCGCAAGCATAAATCTCATGCCATTTTCCGTGTGGAAAAAGCTTAACCTTCCAAACCTGACTCCGACGTGCATGACACTAGAACTAGCGGACCGTTCGATCTCCCGACCGATCGGTATTGCTAAAGATGTCAACGTTAAAGTTGGTGTATTCCAGTTTCCAGCCGACTTCGTGGTCGTAGATTTTGAACCAGACCCTCGAGTACCTCTAATTCTCGGGAGGTGTTTCCTTAAGACCGGTCGTGCTTTGATAGACGTGTACGAAGGTGAATTAACCCTTCGAGTGGGCAATGAGGCCATTACTTACAATCTTGATCAAACTTCGAGATACTCGGTTAATTATAATGATATGACGGCGAACCGAATCGACGTTGTTGAATTAGCTTGTGAGGAGTATTCTCAGGAAGTTCTAGGATTTTCTGACGTGATCGCGAGTGGCAATCCCACTCCCGGATATGACCCGATAGTTTCAAATTCTTCTCCGACTCTCACTCCTTTCGGGGATAGTGATTTTCTACTTCTCGAAGAAGCTGATGCTTTTCTTGCTCTAGCCGACGATCCAACTTCACCGGAAGTTGATGAATCCTATTATGACCCAGAGGGGGACATTCTTATTCTCGAAGCACTCCTTAATAGTGATCCTTCACCTCCTCCGAACCAAGGAAATTATTTGCCGGAAAATAGAAAGGAACTTAAAATTTGTGAAGCTAAAACTGCCAAATCTTCAATTGATGAACCTCCCGAGGTCGAACTTAAGGACTTACCGCCTCATCTCAAATATGCATTTTTGGAGGACAACAATAAGTTGCCAGTCATAATTGCCAAAGATTTGAGTGTTGATGAAAAGGCCTCTCTCATAAAGGTTCTAAGGTCCCGAAAGCGAGCCATCGCTTGGAAACTCTCCGACATAAAGGGTATTAACCCGGAATTTTGTTCTCATAAAATTCTTATGGAAGAGGACTACGAACCAGCGGTCCAACATCAGAGAAGGGTTAATCTAAAGATCCACGATGTCATTAAGAAAGAGGTTGAAAAACTTCTTGACGCCGGATTAATCTACCCAATCTCAGATAGTCCTTGGGTTAGCCCAGTGCACTGTGTGCCGAAGAAAGGAGGGATGACTGTAGTTACCAATGATGAAAACGAATTAGTACCGACTAGATTTGTAACGGGATGGAGAGTATGTATCAATTATCGTAAGTTGAATGAAGCCACCCGAAAAGACCATCTCCCTTTGCCGTTTATGGATCAAATGCTCGAGAGACTCGCAGGAAATAAATACTACTGTTTCCTCGATGGTTTCTCGGGTTACTTTCAAATACCAATCGATCTGAAAGATCAAGAGAAGACCACATTCACCTTCCCATACGGAACGTTTGCTTACCGCTGCATGCCTTTCGGCTTATGAAATGCATCAGGCACGTTCCAGAGGTGTATGATGGCTATCTTCCATGTTATGATTGAAAAGACGATGGAAGTTTTCATGGATGACTTTTCAGTTTTCAGAAATTCTTTCTCTACATGTCTTTCCAATTTAGAAAAGATGCTTAAATGGTGTGAAAATACT
>BQNB010098384.1:0-25167 GCA_026074375.1 Tanacetum coccineum
CCTTGTCGAGTCCTCATAGTCGTGCCCGTTATGGTCATGAGCACTAGCTTGGTTTCACAAGAGCTCTTAGGAATTGCTCCCCCTACAATTCTCTTTGAAGCGACCCCACTTCTCTCTCACATAGGTGATTTCATCTTGAATCATCAAAACCATATGTTTGTGCGATTTCATCTTGAATCATTATGCTTTATGATTTCATTTTGAATCATTAAAGCCATAACTCTATTTGAGAGTAGTTGTCGCACCAATCACTGTCTATGATGGACATATCTCGACTTACCGTTTTACATTGTGATATGAGCTCTGTCAAAACTCAATTGACTATCACACTTTATGAACATGTCCGTTATCGGTTTACGCCATCTTAGTATGTCCTTTATGAATTAACGTAAATATCCCGCATATTCTATAAATTTATCTCAAATGATAAATTCATATTTCATCATAGATTTAGCCATAAACGTCTTTTGAAATACTTTCAAGATTTCTAAGACTTAGCTTCCCACTTAGCGTAAGTACATCCACTCTAGTGCATCTAGATTCTTTTAAGAAAGAATCCAAATTTGCATTACTCTATCATTTGATACCAGTCGGATATCTTCCATCATCACTTGAATTACTAGTATACTTAACCTGGTTATAAATTCAGGTCACACACACGTCATTACACACATAAGATGCCTAATATTCTTTGCGTATTCAAAATGGGCAACACCTTTACCTCTATTTTAAATAGAATTAAAAAGATGTCACTGAATTCTAGCTAGGCCAGAATCCCCCACATTGAACCTCTTAAGAATATTGGCCTTATAATGTTTTTGACTTCAAAAAAAATTCATATTGGTTCACATTCCAAAAACCATGTCCAATAAGGAAACAACTAATGTAGTTCATGTCAAATCTTAACTCCAACGTGTCATTAGTGTTTTTGTTTATCTTGTTATCACTTCTAGTGATAATTAATTATACCATCTATGTATAAACACAAAAATACATATATACTATCGATCGCACATACATCCATTAATTTTGAATCTACATTCTTTCATGATATGGTCAAAAAACTTGATGTCATTGTTTGGGAGCTTGCCTTAAGCCATATAATGACTTAACAAGCCTATAAACTTTGCTCTCTAGTTCAGGAGCCATGAAACCCTTAGGCTGGTTCAAGTATAGTACTTTTTCTAAATCCCCGGTTAGAAATGTCATTTTCATATCCATTTGATGAACTTCCCTATTTCTTAATGCGACAATAGCAAGTATCATCTTAACTAGGGTTATTCGCCTAGATTAAATATCAAAGTAGTATATACCTTCTTGTTGTCTAAATCCTTTGATTGCCAATCTTGCTTTGTAGTTGTCAATGGTGCCATCGGGTTTCATCTTCTTCTTGAAGATCCATTTATAGCCTAGTGGTTTACAACTTGAAAGTAAATCCATGAGCTCCCAAGTATGATTTTGTAAAATAGAATTTATTTCACTTTTAATGGCTTCTTTCCATTGAGCCATTCCGAGGAAGTTACTGCTTCTCGATAAGAAGTATGTTCATTTTCTACCATAAAAAAATCGGGTCCAAACGATTTCTCAGTTCTTGCCCTTTTGCTTCTTCTAGGTTTAACCTCTTCTTTCTTGGGTTGATCTTGTCTCTCATCTTGGAGATCATTATCATCTCGTTGCCTATGATCTTGGACAACTTCGTCATCTATTCTATATGATTTTCCAATTTCCTTCATTAACAAGGAAATATATTTTCAAAGAAGGAAGCACTTCTTTAATCCATTATCGTATCCTTGTGTATATCAACATACACAAAGAAACCATAAGCACTACTGTTATGAGCAGATACTAAGAATATGCAATTCATAATTTCAGGTCAAATCTTTTGAACGTTGGGCTTTAATACAGATATCTTAGCTAGATATCCCCTCGCATTTGTAAATACTTATAAGATAGTCTTCTTCTCACCCATAGTTCATAAGAACTATCTTATTTTCTTTACAATGGATTTTATCTAAAAGATAAGTAGCCGATATAATCACTTTCCCCCACATACCATGACTTAAACCAGGACTTAAGAACATGTCATTAACCATATCTTCTAAGGCACGGTTCTTTTCTTTCAACAATTCTCTTGTTGGAGTATCAAGAGTAATAAATTTGTCTTATTCTAAGTTTAGCACATAAATTAAGAAATAAAAACACATATTCACCTCTGATATGACTTCGAAGCACCTTGTTTTCGATAATAAGTTGATTCTCAACTAATTTATATAGAATAATCTTGTCTATATCCTTACTCTTAAGTAAGTATAAATAACAATATTTTGTACCACCATCAACAAATATGATGAAGTACTCGATATTCTCTACCTTAGTAGGTATCAATTCCAAATCACATAAAACCATGTGAATCATATCAAGGGTTCAGTTATTTTCCGTTTAACACAAGTTTTAATTTTGTAGTCCGTGTCAATACAAAATACGTATCCAATTTAGTTTAATTAGAAAACATATTGAGTTAAAATTTAAAACATGTCCGAGTCAGCCATGTCATACATTTAAACAATCAAATAAGCTGAATTCATACTCATTTTACTGAAATGACCATTAGAAAATACATTCAGCTTAAACATTTTTAAAGGCATAATCCGTTCGGACTCAAATTATGTTATTCGTTAACTTAATTTTTATTTGATTTAAACACAAGATGAAAACCAAATTTCATTAAGTAACCATCTGGACACAAGATTCCTATAAATCTTCGGCACGTACAATGCGTTGGTTAACTTAGACTCTTTCCAGATATAAATCACATCTCCCGTTCCCGTGATATTAGCAGTTGGAGAGTTGCCCAAATTCGTTCTCTCCATTCACTGCATTAAAAGAGTTAATCAAACTCTTATCACCATAAACATGACATGATACCAAAGTGTAAATCCAGACCATTATCTAAGGTTGGATTCCCTCATGGCCGTTAGTTTTCATGCATTGCAGACCATATAACGCAAGAGTTTTTGAACACATAATGGTTCTAAATGCTTCAAAGAGCATCTACCGTACACTAATGTATCGGTTTCACCTTTTAAACAAGTTTATGGAGTCAAATACCTTTAGATGTCACTCCGTGATATTCCCAAATATTTGGTTTAATAGGAGATCTCATGATTAGTTTGAAACTAATTTTGGTACTATTAACAACATGCTTAATCACAAGTGTTTCTTAACAAAATGATTTTAATTCGTCTTTTGTTTAAAACATTGATGTTTTGTAAGATTCCGTTAACAAAACCTGTTTTAAAGAATATTTCGATTAAAAAAATAACAATTATCACTAATATACATAATGTTTTAACAAAACACATATATAATATGATGTTGTCAATTTTCATTAAAAGATCTTAATAGATCTATTTTACATGATCTATTTCTAAAGAAACTTGTATAATTATCAATATCTTGTTTCAAAATAAACTCTTCTTGATTTCATTGAAAATGTAACAGTTATCTAATAAAATAACAACTTATGTTTTAGGAGATTTATTTCAAAGAAAATCCACTTGGTTTTAATGAATCTAAATTCGTCATGATTTGCAACCAAGTCAGTAACTGGCGCACCAATTACATTTACAAGATTCACTAGGGTTACACTCGTGTTACCATTAGTAAACATGTCAATACAAAACAGTTTATGAACTGTTTAAAATAAATTGGTATCTAATAACTCGACTTGGTTCATTAAAACTTGTACCAAATCCATTCTAAAGAAACTCAAAACTGTTTTAATGAATCAAATAGATCAATTTAATAGAAACTCAATCTTGGTTTCAAAATAAACTGATCTGGACACCTGAAAGATCACACTCAAACAATTAAATACATTGTTATAAACCGGTATCCAAAAAATTTAATCCTGATTTCTATAACCTTCTACCGGATCTGCTTCAAAGAAACTCAAACTTGGTTTCAGTGAATCAACTAGATCAGTTTAACAGAAACTTAATCTTGCTTTCAAACTAAACTGATCTGAACAACTGCTTTTTAAAAATCGTTATAGATCTGTAATTCCAAATCTGTACATTAAAAATATGTTTATTAAAACTGACTTCCAAAGAAACTCAACTTGGTTTCGACAGAAAATAGTTTATAATTATAAAATCAGTTAATAATAATTAATCCGATTTAACAAAAGTTATTTTAATTCTGTTACACAGAATCTGTTTTATGACTGTTGGGAAACTGTTTCACTTTTATTAATAAAATCGAATTATGATACAATAAATTAAATTAACATAAATTAAATAACAGAAAACTAAATAACAGACAGAAAGGGGTAGAAGCAGAAGACATACACTATATAGCGATATGTAAATAAAAGCAGTAAAAGGTCGTGGAACGAGGCTTTTTAACACGATTCCCTTAAAACAGATTCGTCATCTGTTTCTCAGGGTACAACGTCCAAAGCTATTGTACAACAGACCTGACAAACTTGCCTGAAAATCACGGAAGCAGTCGTACATTTCTGATCGAAATGATTGCTGAAACTTGGTTTCTATGGAGTTGCATATTTAGTTTTGTCTAAAACGAATGAGACGTATGTGTCTATATTATAGTGAAAAGTGATTGTCTTGTTTCCAAGATAAATAGACTTGCCGAAACTTAAGGCAAAACTTTATTACAAAAAAAGATTGCATATCTTTTTAATGACACAAAATATAGAGCGTGGTACAAACTTAATGATAAGTAAGTCAAGATGCGAATTCTTAGCTAATTTATTTTCAGTAGACTCTTCTTGAATTATTTCACGGTCGCTCAGCTTTGAGACACGATAGTGCTAATTCATATTATGCTTTCCCAATTAGAAGAGCTATAAATGATGATAGAAGAGCGATATGAACATGAATTTTTCCAACACTATCGATAACATGAAAATAGACGGGTAACTCTACACGAACCCAAAAGAGATGGATTTAACCAGGAGAGAATCACTAGAGTGAATGATACTTATGTAAATCCCTCGTTTAAACAAATCTCGAAGATGTAAGTACAATCTCGTTCTCGAATCTAAACAAAGTAACATGTTGAATCCGCGATACTAACTATGAACTCCGCTATCTACCCCACACTTAATAAAAAATCTTTTATAACAATATAATAATAAATTGCGTTGAGGGATTGGGCCCCTCTCAATGACATTAATTGACATTTTAGACAACCCCCCGCTACTTAACATAAGAACCCCATCCCAAATTACTGGAAACTGGCACCCTCAGAAAATCGCCTTTTTCTTAAGGAGGAAAATCCCCCCACAGAGAACACCGATGCATCTGGATTATCTAGCGATAATAATGAAAATAAAACTCGGGTGCCATAACGACAAATACGTTACAACATTAGTCACTCTAAACCCAGACGTGTCCCAACTTAAAATCAGATAAAAACTACGACAAGGCGGCCGAGGGTAGCGAAGAGGGGGGCGAGTTTTTTGAAGGTGGTGGGTGGGGGGTTGTAATATTTTTATCGTTAATTAGCGTTTTAAAAGTTTTGCTTAAGAAATAGTTTTGATTCGAGATGTATGTCAATCAACAACAATAAATCACAACTAAACTATCTAAAATTGCAAGTAATAAGTAAAGATATAAAAAAGTGAAACGATCAAACCAGACACTGAGATTTATAGTGGTTCACAACGAAAGCACCTCATCGTCCTACTTCCACTCCCCGAGCACTCCACTCGAGATTTCACAATGTCAACAAGCTCCCTTTAGGCGGAGAAAACCGTTACACGTCGCTTACTTTCTTTTTTGACACTAAGATATATGTCATAAACAAATCATTAAACATGATTAGTGATCAAGAAAATATTTTTTCTTAAACCTTACATTTCTACAAAAGTGTTTTTATAAAAATATAAAAACAAAATATTTATTCATAAAAGAAATGTTTTATTAAAACATTAAATTTGAAATCAGATTTTTCCCCAAAATGAAAGGTTCTAAAACAGATAACACATTCCCTACAAAAAGAGGAGCGTACTCTACGGCTCTTTTTTGTCTTTTATAAATACTGGGCCACCCCATCTGAAAAACAAAACATCTTGCCACGAATTTTCTCAGATCTACTTTTTTCTCTCTTTTTTCTTTCTTTCTAAAACACATATCTTGATCACTAACATACCTTGATTTTATTTCAAGTGATTAATTCTTTATTCCTCCCTTCTTCTTCTAATCAAGTGCAAGAGAAGAACAATCGTATTCTTCTACATATGATTTGTTATCAAGTGACCTCTCTCTTCCTTATTAAGATCACATATCTTCATTATATTTACTTTGTGTTGTTATGTAAATTGGATTGAGTGTAGATCCAATAGTGTAAATTGTGTATTGGTGTGATTTGGATTGTGTGTCAATCCAAGGGTATATATCTTGTGAGTGTATAAAGACTTTGTGAAGTCTTAGATTGGTTCTAGCTAAGATTAGGACTCGACATCTAGCTTAGTGTCGGAATGTAACACCCCCATTTTTACATATAGCAGCGGAAGCTAATCTGGGGTACTACATAGTACAACAGTCATAATCATAGAAAACGACTCAAAAGAGACGTTGTTCAAACGATACGTTATCATTCATTTAAAATCAGAGTTTTACAAAGGCAGGTCCCAAAATCTAGTTACATACAATGTGAATGATAACAGGTTTTAGCCATCTTCGAGTCCATGCCACTCCATGCCATATATTTCTCAATAACCTGAGATAAACATGCTAAAAAGTCAACAAAAAGGTTGAGTGAAATTCATAGGTTTGAAATGTAATAGTTGAATACAAGTTATAATGGAAATATTGGCATTACTGGGATAATTATCATGGAGAACATTTAATATCATGGAGAACATTATTATCATGGGAAAACAATTTAATATTATCATATGGTTGAATGCAAGTCATTATAATGGTAATAATTGTAATGAATACAATTTTCATGGAAAATTAGGGTAACATTATTATTGTACCTAAGCTCAAGACATCAATACATTAACAGGGAAATCACCGTAGTGATATTGGTTAATGCAACAAAAGTTTAGAATAACGATTCGTTAAGCTAGGAAGCAAAATGGTTCAAATTAGGGTTTCAAAACGTAAACGCGTGGGTTTTAAGTTCAGATTCCTTCATTAATCAATAAAGTTGTTATTTTAACATTAGTTAAGCATGATAGGATAGATTATAATAACATTTAACCAATATGACATTTAGTTTTAAGAAAAACGTGAAATTAGGGTTTCGGGTGTACGGTTTTGGATCAAAACAAAAAATGAGCATGAATTGAGTTATGAAACTTTAACAAGAGTATATTTAGGATCATATGAACATTATAAAAGTGTAGGAGCAGAATTAGAATATCTAGAACCTGGGTTTGAGCTTCAAGGAGCAAAATGGTGGAAATGGGTCCTTTCGGGTAGTATTTCCACTCGTATGCCTTGTATCTTGTTCTCGGGGCTTCAAATATTCAAAGATTCACTTCTTAGACTTCTTTAATGATCCTAGGATCATAAGGTAGCAAAGGATTGCTGCTAATTGGGTTATAGAAGGAGGAGGGTTGGTGCGAGTTGAAATGAACACAAGAGTGCCCTATTTGTACTCGAATTTAGGTGAGGTGAGTAAGCAAGGCTTAGTTTCTAATCTTGACACATATGAGGTCTATTAGGGGATGTGTAGAAGCTAGAAATTCAGGTGTGGAGGTCTAGGAAAATAGATTGAAGTGTTGGACCTCCCTAGTACTTGTCGCGGCTGCATAGAGGAAAAAGGAGGCCATGTGCCTTTATTTTTAACTAAGAAATGGTCTAAGCAGCTGAGTAAGCTGCTCCAAGATTTCTAGAAGGATTTCATGAAAATATCTTGCACATGGATGGGTCTTAAATGGGTCAAAGAAGGCAAAGAAAGGGTGCGGGTCTGTTTTGAGCTCGATAAGGGTTTTCACAAGTTTTCTCACTTATATTTCGTGTATATTGATCATGTATAGTTTGAAAATGTTCTCAAGGTCTGTAATAAGAAGTGTCATTAGGATTTAGCAATTAGTTTGGGTTAAATGGGTTAAAAATGATGAAATGAGGTCACGGGTTCCATTTGGTACGGTTTAGGGTTTTCTTGACTTTCTTTGCTTATAACTCATGTACATTGGACCAAGATTGATAGATTATTGATCCTAGGTAGTATATTAAGGATTATAATCAAAAGTTGAGAGGTGGTTTGGGTTAAAACGGGTAGAAAATGAGTAAACAGGTCAAAAGTTCAATTAGGGCACAATTAGGGTTTACATATTTTATATTGAGTGTAGTATCTTGTACATAAGTGATGGTGAAGAAATTAAAATGAAAACGGAGGTAAAACGGCTATTTTAGAGATCATGCTTAATGACTTGTACATTGAGTTTTTAGAGACTTATACTTCGACTTGAAGAGATTTTATATTTCAAATGAGATGTTATATTACTTGTACATATGCTTTAGTAGCTTGTGCATTCACTTTAGATGTTAATCTTTCATGAATTTAGGGTTTAGAGGCATACGGTAACGGTTTAAAGCCCGTTTTGATATAACGTTGCGAATGGTACATTATAGGAATAATGTACTTTGTAATAAGGATATGATGATATTGACTTCACATATTGTGATGTTTGTTTGACATATATGAAGACAGGATTGCCATAGATAGGTTGCGTAAGCTCGTCTAGTTTAGTTATGCAAATTACATTATATATTGAGATATTAACAATGCAAGTAATGTAATAAAGCGAAAAATTTCCCCGTACAATTGTGATCATAGTAAAATAGGTTGATAAAAATTCTGAGTTGTTATAATAAATCAAGAAATCGAGATAAACAAATACCAAACATTTAAATCTTCATAATAATGGCTAATACCCAAGGTATTAGCCTTCAAACATCATAATAAATACAAGAGCATTTATTTAGCCAAGGTAAACTAACCGAGTTAACGAATGATACCAAAAACTGAACGGTTACTAAAGTATATGGAATTACACGTTGTCTTCTATGGAATTTATAACTTTGCTCGACCTCTTCTACTCTTTTTCTCCTTTGAAAATCAACTTTTGTGGTTTAGGTATCGAGAATATGATTTAGCACACTTAAAACTCATTTTTGAGTTTTCTATTTATAAGGTCTGGAAGTCAGTTGGATACGGCGTATCCAAGAGTTGGATACGGCGTATCCAAGAGTTGGATACGACGTATTAGGGATTTCTTGGAGTGGGAACCACGCTTGATATCTTCTAGAATATTATATCGATTCCATATCTTGAATACGGCGTATTGAGTCCTCTTGATACGGCGTATTGAGCTTTATTCCTGTGTGGTTTTTGGTGAGTGCAGGAACGGATACGTCGTATCTTCCTTGATGGGTACGGCATATTGGTCTTCAGAATAGTAACCTTCAAAATATCTTCATTTAAGCTCCAGAATGCACGCCCTTTTGCTATCTTTCACTAATTACTCCATAATTACTGCAATTCTCAAATATAAACGATTAAGTAACAATTCTTTGCAATAACTATACAAAATGGGTTAATAACATGGGATAAATGATGCTATAAAATAGGCGTTATTTGATGTCATCAAATATCCCCCCACTTGAATCCTATATACCAAAAACGCCTACAAAAATCCTAAAACCCTATATCTAAACCTAACCACTAGGTATAATATCACAAGTGATATATACTAAACCTTATACCAAAAACCTAAACCCTTAACCACTAAACCCTATACCAAAAAACCTAAACACCTAACCACTAAACCCTATACAAAAACCCTAAACCCCTAACCACTAAACCCTATGCCAATAACCCTAAACCCCCTCCCTAACCACTAATCCCTATACCAAAAACTCTAAACCCCTAACCACTAAACCCTATACCAAAAACCCTAAACCCCTAACCACTAGGTATAATATCACAAGTGATATATACATAAACTTTAAAATATATACCAAAAACCCTAAACCCCTGACCACTACCCTATACCAAAAACCTAAACCTCAAACCACTATGTGTAATATCACAAGTGATATATATACATAAACTTTAAAATCTATACCCTAAACCCTAAACCCCTAACCACTAAACCCTATACCAAAACCCCTAAACCCCTAACCACTAAACCCTATACCAATACCTTTATAAAGTAAGATTCACCCGTGGCTTAACATTTATTACCCCTGACATTGTAGTATCACTAGTGATAAATAAATAATAATAATATCTCATGTGATAAAGTAATATAATGTGACATTAGTCATGGTATTCCACATATAATTAATATCACATGTGATAAAACAATATAATATGGCACTAACTGTGGTTATTTTTGAAATTCTTAACATGTAATCAATGTTATGTATCACTTGTGATATTATACTGTTAGTAGGATTAAAAGGGTTAAAACATAGTTTTGTGAGAAAATAGTGTTTTAATTTAATTTTCACAAATTATGTTTGATATATGGTTAGAATGGTAAAGATGTTTATTTTTTAATGTCAAACATGATGAACCATTTAATGTTTTACATAAATACTTACGCTCATTTCATGACATCATGTTGAGTGTTCGAATGTACAAATATGTTATATCACATGTGATACTTCAAGTAGGTTTGATGATAAAAAATAGAATTCTTTGATATTCACCAACTTCTATAAATAAACTATTTTGATTTGGAAGTCCAAAAATTATGTATGATAAATGGTTGGAAGGCTAAGGATATATACTTTTCAATGCCAAAAACGATGAGTCAGTTGAAGTTCCACATAAATATTATACCCATTTTACGAAAGCATGTGAAGAGTTCTAACTTATAGATTAGTGTAATATCACACGTGATATATCAAACAAAATACTACAATGAGAAAAAACAAAAAAATACAAAAAAAAAGTTTGTCAAAAGTATATGAAAGTGCCCCTCTATTGAAAGATAATTTAATGCTTGTCACGATGGTGTAATTTATGTATCTTAACGTTTTGCGGTTTTTGCAATATGTAATTTTTAAAAATAAGGGTGAAAGTATGTTTTAATTAAAAAACACAAAAGTAAGAAGGGGTGGTAGATGTTTTTTAAGGTTTAATCTTATCCATTAAATAAAGTTAAATCTTAAATTAATCCTCATCATTAGATCAAACTCAAATGGATGGTGGAGATTTGTCCCTTGGAATGTGAGGAGAAACTGGTATGCAAATGAACATTTCTCTTATGACTTTATGTTATTATGATGATCATACTTTTTTTTGACAGAGTAATAATCGGTTGTGTTATTGAGACCTTTTTTATGTCATTTTTACCATAAATACCCCTTTTAGTACTCAGTTTATTCACAAGACAAAATAGGTTTTGATGGTTTTTGTTCTATAATTTTTGCATTTTATAAATTTTGGATTTGTTAAACTTTATAGTTTTTGTTTCACATTTTTTTCAGCGGTTTTACCTACTTTATTGTATCTTGTGACCTTGATCCTTTCGATTAAAATTGGGGGTGGCTCTTTATAAGGTATGCCAGTAAATTGCAACATCTCTCCTTATAAGCTTCATCCTCACTGTCAATGAACCCGTCATATAATGTTGGTTCTAAATAGTCGGTTATTCCATTTAAGTCATCCTCATCTTGGATTGTACCACTGAACCAACTATCATCTAGTTTATCAAAGACGGTGTCAAGTATTGCGTCCATTTTTTCTTCCCCATATTTCTTCGGGTCTTCCCATCCTTCATCTGTGTCATCATCTTCTTCACCAAATCTCCCTTCCCATGATCCTTAAGGATTCTATCCCTAGTAAGTTTGCATACTTTTCCATACCTTATTTTTATCCAATCGTTCAAACTTAAGTTATTATAACAACCCGCAATTTTCATCAACGTAAATATCCATCTATTAAATTAGATGCAATGTAATATCCATCTATTAAATTAGATGCAATGTAATATCCATCTATTAAATTAGATGCAATATATATACCACCTTTTTACAGGGAAATTTTGCTTTATCTCATTATGCAACGTAACTTTCATCACTAAAGTAAACGAGCTCATGCAACCTCTACCAATGCCATCTATATCTATGTTTACATCATGTAAACATCCTAATATGTCAAGTCTATATCTTAATATCATTTTTACCAAGTACATTATCTATTTAACGTACTTTGCAAAACGTTATTTCAAAACAAGCATTAAACGTTAACGATTATATCAAAATCCTAAATTATATGTAATGTATACATATAAAATGAAACTGAAAGCCTTCAAGCATGTGTACAAGTGTACAATGCACAATATTTGAATTATATTTTCCCTCCATGTTAATGTACAACTCATTTAAGCTTAATGTACATGTCATTTAAGCATAGAATTTAAATTAGGTCATATAACCTCCTAAATCATGTTTAAACCTTACCACCACTTTAATACAAGGTACAAACACTTGATGCATAACTCCTAAACCCTAAACCTAAACCCTAAGTCATTCTAAAACCCTAATCTAAAACCCTAAACCCTAAACGAAACACTAAAACCCTAATTTCATTTTAAACTTAAAACTAAACCCTAAATCTTAATCCTAAACCCTAAGCCTTAATCCTAAACTCTAATATTAATCCTAAACCCTAATTACCTTAATCCTAAACCTTAATACACGTTTTAAAGACCAAAAACCCTAACCCGAAACCCTAAACCACCCGTCACCCTTTTACCTCTTTTTAACCCATTTTCTAAGCCAAGCTAGCATCCAAGCACCACTATTGCATCACCATGACCTCACTAGCAGCCACCCTACCACCTTACAAGCACCTCCATCATCACCCTTGAGCTCCAAGACTTCTCATCACCTCCTTATCACCCCTATGTTAGCCGAAACCCCTCCACACCCTTACACCTTTCATATCTAGTTTCATAACTCTTAAGACTCACCACTAGGCTTCCTTAGTCACTACTCTACAGCCCTTGACCCTTAGCCACCAAGAAAACTTAGGTACCAAGGGTTTTCACCCCTATATAAGCCGAATCTAAGCAACCCTTTCAAATCACACCTCAAATCTTCATCATAAACACAAATGGAGTTCTAGCTCAGCCAAGGAAGAAGTAGAAGGTCCCTAAGATCAGAGTTGAAGCCAAGAACTAAGAGGAAGAGGCCCTTGAAGTCGTTACTAGGTGTGCGAATCCAAAAACCCTCATTCGACCCATTTTGAGCTCAAGTAAGCTAAAATCTTGTTCAATAGGCTCATGATCTATTTTAGAACTATTATTAGCCTTGTAAGATCATATATGAACCCTTGTTAAAGTCTTGAATCCTCAAATCCGTGCATTTTTTTATTAAAACCCTAAAAACAACCTGTTTTGATTTTCTAGCTAACGAATTCTTTTTCTAAACTTTTGATATGTTAGAACATCTTATTTTTGCTTATTCTAATAAGCTATAACCTGCAAATATCATTTGGAATCCTAAAATAAGCTTGCATGGCTTTTTGGACTTGTTTTGCAAATGTATTCCATGCTAGGGGTATATATCGTAACTTTCTAAAATTTATAACTAGAAGGTCTAAAAATTTCATTTTCCTAAAGTTATAACTATAAGGACCTATCTTGCCAAGTTTCAAAGTTAAAGGTTTAATATATATACTTTATATATAAAGGACTAAATTTGTAAAATTTTATAAATCAAGGGTATATATTACCATTTTTGCAAACTTAAAAATATAAAATATAAAACTCAATTTTATTAAAACCCGACACATTTGTCGTTATTAATTATCGATCAACGCATTATAAAACAATTAGGTTATATATTTAACGTAATTTATCATCGACTAGCTTTTAAAGAAACTTAAAATCTTATCGTATCACGTTACTAGGGAATTTCACATGAGGAGTTTCATTTGAGTATACGTTTTGACGAGTTTGCTGGGTTTATGATTTAAAATGCCATGGCTCCTCAAACGATACTACATGACCTCTGAATTATGATAGCCCGAACAGTGATACAATATTTCCATAAATTAATAAATCAAATATAAATGTTAAACTCTGTAAAGTTTTGAAACATAAACAATCAAACTAAGACTTGACATATTACCGCAGGTTGCGTGATGAAGCCGTTACTTTCACTTGATATACTTTTGCCATCAATCAGATTTCCCTGTTAAGGTGAGTTCATAGCCTCGCATTTCAATCTTTTGAATGTTTTATAAACCCGCGAGGGGGATACATGCTATAAACCACAAATACAAGTATTTTTCTAATTGTATGCTACAGAACCAGGCATTGCTGGTGGCGGTCCCATATTTATTTTGGGGGCTACCTGAACATTAAGGGGGCCTCCTATAATTAAGGGACCTCCATCAGAAGACGTCTTTTTCTAAGCTTTTACAAATTTTATTTCCTTAGTTTCACTAGATGATGGTTCAAATGAATTAAACCCCAAACCTAATTTATCACCAGAGGGTTTTTGATTACTTAACATTTCATTCAAGCAATGTGTACTCTTTTCAAATTTGTTTAATCTAGTAGATTCTTCTTTGAGCTTATTATTTTCAATTTTAAGTGTATGACACTTTGCATAATCGAGATCAACTCCCTTGTTTTTCTCTAGTATGGATAATTTATCTTTTAATTCTCTAAGCTTATTTTCTAGACTATTTCTAATACCTTTTAACCTTTTGTTCTTAGTGATTATCTTTAAACTCATATTGCATAATTTATCATATTCATTGTCTAAAGCTAAATCATCAATTGATGAGTTTTCATCACTAAAGTAAGAAGATTCGGAACATACCTCATTTGGTGCTTGAGCTACAAGACATGTCTCGTCTTGGATCTTTTCATCATCTTCTTCACCGCTATCGCTCCAAGAACCTCCAACAAATGCTCTTTGGTTCTTGTCTCTCGGTGGCTTTGGACATTCTCCAATAAGATGATTTGGATCTCCGCATCTAAAGCACTTCCTTTCACTTTTGCCATTTTTGTCGTCTCAGCTTCTTTGAAAGGTCTTTTTGTCGTTCCGAGGTTGTCTTACGAATCTACCTCTTCTCTTAAAGAACTTCTTGAAGTCTCTTACCGCCATGGCGTACTCTTCGTCTTCACTATCGGAAGTCGAACACTCTTCATCACTAGATTCTTTCTTAGCCTTTAAAGCAAGAGATTTCCTTTTAACTTTTGCTTTGACTATTTCGGAATCTTTCTTGATGATCATCTCATGGACTTTGAGGTTTCCAATGAGCTCATCAAGAGATAGTGATGTTAAGTCTTTCGACTCTTCAATCGCCGTGACCTTTGCTCTCAATTTAGGATGTAGAGCCCTAAGAAACTTCCTTACGTAGTTCTTACAAGAATAACCTTCATCAAGAGATTTAAGACTAGTAATAATAGTATTAAATCTAGCAAATGCACTATCTATAGATTCATCTTCGGAAATGATGAATTGTTTATATTGTTGAACCAAAAGGTCGGACTTATTATCTTTGACTTGGCTATTACCTTGATAGGTGATTAATAAAGTTTTCTAAATTTCTTTTGCCGTATTACACATGAAAATTCTTTCATATTCTTTTCTAGGAAAAGCATTTTAAATAACCATTTTAGCTTCATTATTTTTCGCAAGCTTTCTTTTAAGATCATCGGTTTGTTTTTCAAAAGGGACAACCTCATCAAGTTTGGTTTCCGGATTTTGAATAGTAGGTTGAAAATCACCATTGGTAATAACATGTCAAATATCTAGATCTTTTAATTTAACATATGTCTCGAATCTATTTTTCCAATAAATAAAACTATCACTTTCAAAAAGCGGTGGTCTTTGCATAGATTGTCCTTCTAGATATTTGTCAGAATCCATAGATCGATGCAAGCTTTAAAATATAATATATTTTAAAAATCTTGAGTGACCTTGGCTCCTGATACCAATTGTAGGAAACTAGAAAGGGGGGTTGAATAGTTTACCGGTTAATTTTCCGTTTTAAAACTTTGCTTAGAAAATTGTTTGATTCGAGTTGTATATCAATCAATCAACAATATGAATCACAATTAAACTATCTAATGTAATGAACTAAGTAAACAATAACAATATAGAGAGATAGAGAAAGAAACGATCAAACCAAGACACCAAGATTTATAGTGGTTCGGCTACGAAGCACCTCTTCGTTCCTACTCCACTCCCCGAGTACTCCACTCGAGATTTCACTATGTCAACAAGATCCCTTTAGGCGGAGAAAACCGTTTACACGTCGCTTACTTTTTTTTTGACACTAAGCTAGATGTCGAGTCCTAATCTTAGCTAGAACTAATCTAAGACTTCACTAAGTCTTTATACACTCACAAGATATATACCCTTGGATTGGCACACAATCCAAATCACACCAATACACAATTTACACTATTGGATCTACACACAATCCAATTTACACAACAACACAAAGTAAATATAATGAAGATTTGTGATCTTGAGGAGGAAGAGAGAGATCACTTGATAACAATTCGTATGTAGAAGAATACGATTGTTCTTCTCTTGCACTTGATTAGAAGAAGAAGGGAGGAAGAAAGAATTAATCACTTGAAACAAGATCAAGGTATGTTAGTGATCAAGATATGTGTTTTAGAAAGAAAGAAAGAAGAGAGAAAAGTAGATCTGAGAAAATTCGTAGCAAGAGGTTCTTTTTTTCAGATAGGGTGACCAAGTATTTATATAAGACAAAAATAGTCGTTATGCTGGCGGCGGTCCTGGCGGTCCCTAATATATAAGGGGGCCGCCAGGCCTATAAGGGGGCCGCCGTAGAGTACGCTCCTCTTTTTGTCTTTTTATGAGGAAGGTATTATTTGTTTTAGAACCTTCCATTTTGGGGAGGAAAATCTGATTTCAAATTTAATGTTTTAATAAAACATTTCTTTTATGAATAAATATTTTGTTTTTATATTTTTATAAAAACACTTTTGTAGAAATGTAAAGTTTAAGAAAAAATATTTTCTTGATCACTAATCATGTTTAATGATTTGTTTATTCATACATTAAGTGGTTAATCTTAGAAATAGAATTTTATGATTAGTAATTTATAAACGTTTATTTTTATCGTAAACGTTTTTACATTTTGTTATTATCAAAACATTGAGAGGTCGAAAAATATAAATAACGTTTTTTAGACATTATTTGTATTAACAATTTTGATGTCCTTTTTTATGATTTACACATAAAGCCTACGTTCGACAACTGAATTCACAGAGGCTGGCTTAAAATTTAGTGAAATAGGACATCTTTTATTTTGACAAGGATATGTATAGTTATCAAGTTAAATCACCAGCACCCTTAACAAGCTTGAGATGTTAAGGATTAAAACTTTCATATATGTTGTACCTTAAACAATAACAAAATGAAGTGTATAAACTAGGGGTAAGCAAAATGGACCGCAAACCGAACCGGACCGGACCGAACCTATTTTGGTCTGGTTTTCGGTCCATCTTTTTCCTTAAATTCGGTCTTCAATCCGGTCAGTCCGGTTCGGTCTTAAGAAAAAAAAGACAATTATGACTATTAGACCGACCCGGACCGAACCATTTCGGTCCAATCTTCGGTCTGATATGTTGGCCAAAATCAGTTTCGGTTCGGTCCTGTCCGATTTTCGGACCGTGAGCACCCCTAGTATAAACCATATATTAGAAGAAGTTTAATTGCATAAATGTTGGTTGCTTTTGAGAATACGTTAGAGTTTTCATTTTCATAGTTTGTTTATAAAATATCACAATTTATATTAGGCACGTTAGATAAATTAATTCAACACTTGTTTGGTTTTGAAAATACGTCGATTTTCATAGTTGGCTGAAGTTTTCGAGGGAATCGAAGTGAGGCAACAATTGTTAAGGGCGTGCTTCCTTTTTATTCATTTTGGTATTTTTAAGTGAAACTTGTTTATCACTTATGATATAACATTGTATCAAATTTGAAAAGTATTTAAATGGTTTGTCTTAGTTACTTTAGAGTAATATCTCAGGTGATACAATAATACTTAAATGTTACTTTTTTAAGGATATTCTTTTAGGGCTATATCACATGAGATATTACTCTAAAGTGACTAATTTCACGTTATATTACTTTATCACCTGAGATATTCATTTTGGTATTTGTAAGTGACAATTATTTATCTATTGTGATATAACACTTTAAGGAAGATGAAGAGTATTTAAATTGTCGTTCTTAGTCACTTAAGAGTAATATCTCATACGATTAAGTAATATAATGTGACATTGAATCTGTTATTATACATATGAGTAATATCACTTGTGATAAAGCAATAGAATGTAACATCAATTCTGGTATTTTACATATGAGTAATATCACAGGTGATAAAGTAATAAAATGAGCAAAAGTATGCATCTTTCATGTCTTGCTATATCACTTGAGATATTACTCTAAAGTGACTAATTTCACATTCTATTACTTTATCACATGAGATATTACTATAAAATGACTAAGAGTCTAAGACACACCATTTAAATATTTTTAAACTTTGATACAAAGTTATCTCACAAGTGATAAACAAGTTTCACCTACAAAAACCAAAATGAATAAAAAAGAAGCAAACTATGAAAATAAAAACTTGACGTATTCTTAAAATCAAACAAGTGTTGCTTTAATTTAGCATTGCTTTGAGCAAAATAAGAATTCACCTAAAGAAGTTTAACCTTTTTATTCCTACTAAGAGTATAATATCACAAGTGATAGATAAGAATGATTACATGTTTAAAAATCCAAAAAGAACACAACTTTTAAGCAAAGTTTAATTCTTAAGCAACCCTAAACTAACAGTAAAATATTTCTTGTTTTTGTCTATTGCAGTGAAAGACACAAAGCCTCCTAAAACTCAAAAATAAAAAGCTCAAGACGATATCTGCAAAGGCACATTAGAATGCCGAAATAAAGGTTAACGCCACATAAATATCTCACTGATAGTACATGAGTTGTTGGTCTGCAGCAACATTCTAGAATCCACCATCATATATAGCCTGGCTTGCTTCGATACCACTAATTCCCATAGTTTGTTTAAGAAGAAGTTGTGCTTGAGGGTGCATGAGATCAGCATGGACTGCTGCCATCTTGCTCATTGCTAACTGGCGTTCATATGCCAATAAATCAGCAGCTGATACCATTGGTGTCGGTGCAGGTTCGGGTAAAGGATTTGAGCTTGTTCCTGGAGGAGTCAGTTTGCTACCCCGTAAGCACTAAAAGAAACAAAACAGAATCAGGTCTATGCACTTAAACATGGAACATTAATTACAAAAAAATTCATACAATTGTAAAAGCATTTACCATCACAAATTATCAACTTCGAGTAATAGAAGTTAATTTTACAACAACACATGTATCGTACTAAAAATGAATATAAAGATCATATATATATATATATTCCATTAAAAAGAAATGATCTATGTCGACAACTAATTATTAACATGCAACCAAGTAATCATGTATACAAAAACCAGGTATTTATGTATACTTGTTATGGTCCTATATTTTACGACACTAGGTACACTAACGATGACCGTTATAGAACTTTTCCATATCTTTTCATTATTTTACGACACCACCAGGTACACTAATATGATTAACGTGACACACAAACGAATTGTAAACGTGGACCATTATAGAACTTTTCCATATCATTTCATCAACTCTAATCCAATAACGGCTAGGCGCGTAAATGAGATCACTGAATACACTTTCGATACATATTGAAAATTAATGCCTAATATCACTTGTGATATTTCATAAACATATTTAATGTCTAATATCACTTGTGATATTTCATAAACATATTTAATATCTAATATCACTTATGATATTTCAGAAACAAACAAGTATACTTTTTAACCTTCTAATATCACATGTGATATTTCATTCTTAAACAGCCCTGAACCGCCAATAAAACATTTCTTGTGGTTGTCTATTGCAATGAAAGGCACAAAAACTAACTTGTAGCTGAAAAGTATAAAAATATTCGAAAACACATAGGTGATAATATATAAAAATACAATGTACAAAGCAATGAAATATCACATGTAATATCAAAGGTTAAAAACATACTTGTTTGGTTTTGAAATATCATAAGTGATATTAGACATTAACTATGTTTGTGAAATATCACAAGTGATATTAGACATGACATATAATAAAGCTTAACTAATAAGCATCGCAAACTATTATCAACTTAATAACACAATGATTACATGTTAAAATTTTCAAAAAGAACATAACTTTTAAGCAAAGTTTCATTCTTACGCAACTCTAAACCGACAATAAAAAAATTATGTTCTTGTCTATTGTGATGAAAGACACAAAAATCATCTTGTACTTGAAAAATACAAAAATATTAAAAAATACATTATGATAATATATATAAAATATACAAAGTAATAAAATATCTCAGGTGGTATTAAAGATTAAAAAGCATACTTGTTTGTTTATAAAATATCACAAGTGATATTAGACATTAACTATGTTTATGAAATATCACATATTTATGAAATATTACAAGTGATATTAGACATTAACTATGTTTATGAAATATCACATGTTTATGAAATATCACAAGTGATATTAGACATGTCATATAATAAAGCTTAACTAATAAGCATTGTAAACTGTCATTAATTTAACGAAAAACAAGCATGATGTTACTTCTGATATCACTATTATACACAATTTTAATAACAAAATATCAATTTCAAACTATTCAGCTTTCAAAAGAACAATCAAAAACACAAAGTCTAGAGGGAAAACTTATGAGACAAAAAACGCAGGGAATCCACAATATTACATGAGCACAAACTCAAAGTAACTTCATAAATTCAAAGACCACAAAACTTTTGAGCAAAGTTTGATTTTTAAGCCCCTAACCACTAAACCCTATACCAAAACCCTAAACACCTAACCACTAAACCCTAAACCCCTAACCACTAAACCCTATATCAAAAACCCTAAACCCCTCTCCCTAACCACTAAACCCTGTACCAAAAACCCTAAAACCCCTGGTATGTGTTTAATTACACATACCCTTTTCCATTAAAAACGGGCTTAAATGACTAAAAACGTACCAAAAATACATTGCACTATCTCTTGAAAACTCACTCACATCAACCACATACCAACCCTAAAAACACCCCATAACCATCCACATCCCTATATTCAAAAAACCCTAACCCTCTACCCTAACACACTCAAAACCTGTACCCTCAAAAAACCACTAAATAAACCCTGGTATTTGTTTAATTTAACACTTACCCTTCCTTCCATTATATATAACGGCGCCTTTTAAATGACTCTAAAAAAAGTACCAATAACAAATAACATCTGTATATGGTATGTTTTGCATTTGTCATTATGTAGGAACACAGATATTCACAGTTCCAAGGAACGATATTAAAGCCATAGCACAAAAAAAAACGGACATAAAACCTCTGAGCTAACACGGAATTAGAAAATTGACAATAGGTAAAATCGAAAGCCTAAGTATGTACATAAGTTAAAAGTCAACCAAGTGAAAAGAGGAAAAATACAACTTGGGAGGGACTTAAAATTGCACCAAACCTCAAGTTGGATTCATTAAGAATAAAAAGACAACGCCGGCTGAAATTGGAAATTGGGTGTAGTATAACTTGAGGGGCCAAAAGCTGCCCAACAACTATCACTAAAAACAACATTTTTTCCCGCCCAACAGAACCCCGAAGAAACCAATCACGGGTTCTCTTCTCCCCTTTTACCCTGCAACCATGAAAAAATTCAGAGGACTAAAATAACCTTCCCCCCCTCTCCACTACCATCATCACTATCATTTATCCTACCCCAAGCACATTTAGTAATATTCCGTCTTATTCTTACTTATTCGTCCTGCCAATCCTGTCACCATTTTCAAGTAATTTTGATGAGACCTCAGAAGATTGACTCTAAAAAGAAAAGCACAAGCACTGACTTGAATGGTCTTTTGAGATTGAGATGCCTTTTATCAAGTCCCCTCAATCAACAACTAAACAAAAACGCACCATCTTTTTTCTTTCTCTCTGTCCGACAGCTACTCACACAAAAGACAGCTCAGGTGAGAAGACCACCAGCTCAGAGCATTTTGGCATAAACGAGTACCTTTGTAAGCCTCGTATGGCACATCTGATTAACACATCGTGCTTAATGTTCCATGTGTCCTTTTAACTCTAATAAAATAAGACGATTAATGACCAAAAAACAGTCTAAAATGCCCCAAATTATTGTTGTTTTGCATTTTGTATTGTTGACAAGGTACGTGTGATATCAACAAAAAGGATATCATCAAAAAGACAGAAAACCAAGCCAAAATGACAAAACTGAGCATGGAATGGAAAAGACTGTGCAAAATCAAGGCCAAAGACCAAAAAAGTCAAAGTCAAAGTCAATCCAGAAGAATCAACAGTCAAACCGGAGCCGGAACTGAAGAATACTATTGGATGCAATCTTAACCCATCTGATGGGCCGGGAAAGCCCAATAGTATAACTATGAAGACTGTGAAGACCAAATGGGCCCTCAATCAATTTCAACAGCCCATTTGTGTGCAATTGACAAAGACTGTGAAGACTTTGAAGGCCCAATCCTAGCCCAGTTACAGCCAATCTCAGCCATTGTACACACAAAACCCACTTCATAACCTTATTGGGCTTGAAAAAGCCCAATAACATAAGCCTAAACCTTATTGGGCCCAGACACACTCAATTGGGCCCAATACAAGCCCAAAAGCCCAAAACAAAACCCAAGCCCAACAAAAGCCCACAATCAATTTTTATAAACCTTAGGGACTAGAATTGTCATTTTTAAAAAAATAGGTTTTATAAAAGAAAAATGGTTTAAACAAACACAAGGGCTGGTTTTGCAATTTACCCTAACCTTTCCTAACCCTTTTAGTTATAAAACGCAGGGACCATTTTTGCAATTTCATGAACCTTTCTTTCACTCTTTTGTTATAAAACAGAGGGACCAAATGTGTTATTTTTGAAACTCTATTTATAACTAAAATTCGGCTTATAAATAAAATGAAAAGAGAATGAAAAGTGAGGGGCTAAAGTTGCCTCTTCCCCAAACATTACGTTTAAACCTGCAACCACTTGGTACCTCAACCCCCTTCCCGCCATACCATACCACCTCCCTTTCCCACGGTTTCACTCCCAAACCACCTCCCTAGTACACTTCCCAGCTCACCCATACCCTTTCCCCACTTACCCTGCCCCTATAACCCTTCCCTGTTGCCAATACACACAACCCGACGATCCCCATGAATGGTGAGATGATGTAACAAGCCAATGGAAGGCTAGGATTACTTGGAAAAGTTTCTTCTCTTCACAGCAAACACAACCCAAGGCCAAGAGAAGAGTTTGGACTGCTATAAAAGAAAAAAGAGCAAGCCGAAGACCACACACCATTTTTACTATGTTTTTTTTAGTGTAATTTAAATTCAGTCTTTCTTTTAAGCATTTTAATGTAATTCAGCTTGTACCTTACGAATTTGAGCAATATATTTCAGTTTTCAAGTTACCTTGCTCTTTGTTTTCAATTTTAAGCAAATTTTCTCAATAAGCTTTTAATAAGCTCAAATTTAGCTTAAATCCTGTTTTAGTCAATCATTTGTTTATCCTTATCATTTGCATCAAGGATTATGATTACTTGAGTGATTTTAATTTAACTTTGAAGATATAAGGAAGAATAAGCTCAAATAGCTTATTGAGCTTAAAGCTCTGGTTTAGAGGCTTTGGAAGCCACTTAGGATCACAATTTGAGCCACTCACTCAACTAGAGTGGCTCTAGTCCTGAGACTTCAAATTCAGGTTTATTCATCTTTAATTCATTTTAGTGTTAATCTAGCTTATTCAATTTAGCTTGTTGTAATGATCTTGAATGCTTAATTCTGTCTAAAACTGTTTACATGTTCTAGAAATACAATTGCTTCTAAGTTTTTTGTAGCTAGGATTCAACAAGTTTTCATAATCTTCATTTCTGTCATCATTTAGTCTAATGGCTTAATAGAGTAACCAGCTTATTTCTATACATAAGCTAAACATTTTAGAGTTTAAATAGCTTAAGTAGATGAGTATAAGAATGAGTAGATATAAGGTTTAGATAATTTGAGTGTTAAAATAGATTTTAGTTTACTATAAGTTTGACAGCATCAAGTAAAGGAGTGTTTGGTTCAGGCCTTGTTTGATTCAAAAAGTCAACATTAGTTTGTCTAATTCTTTCATTTAGCTGAGTTTGGTTATTTTACTAAGTTTAGAACAACTTTTAAGAGTTAGTTAGAGGAATTCAAGAGTTTAGAGTTTAAAAACTTCTCATTTGCACCAGGGCAGTTTTAGCTCAATTTAGTTTTAGTGATGAGTTTTGTTAAAAGCATTTTAGAGTTCAAAATAGATTTGTGTCACTAAAATGTATCTAGTGAAGTGGATTATGAGTTCTTACTCTTGAAACTAAGCCTGCAAATAAGCACCTTGCCAATTGCATCAGCATACAACAGTTTTAACTCAGTTAAAACTGTTGTAGCTCATTACTTTTCTAGCCATTTTTTAGCTTCAGTAGTTAGTAGTTAGAGTTTGAAATTAAGCCTGTTAATAGTACTCCATTAGCTTAATCTAGAAAAGCTCTTTAGTTTCAAAGTTAAGCTCTTAGACTAGCTTATTTTACCCTGCAAAAGTGGTACAGCAGCATGTAGATTTATAGCTTATTTTCTAGTTTGAATTTTCATTTTTAGTTGTAAAATTGAAAAACCATTTATCTAGGTTAGTTTCATATCCCTAGCACAGCTTATTCCCAAATTTTCAGCTGTTAAGGTTTAGCAATAAGCTTTTTAGCTTATTAAGAAAAGCTTGTAACAGTTTTAAGCAAAAACTTGCACTTTTTAAGTTCAATTCTCTTGTTATTTTTGTTAAAGCTTAGCTAATTTTTTCTTAGATATCCTTAGTACACAGTCTGAGCTACATTTAGCTTCTTTTCTTTTCCATTTTCATCTAGTAATAAGCTGGGAATAAGCCAAAATGTGAAAAAGCTAGGAAAAGTCCTAGTTTCTGTGAACAGTTTCAAAAGGCTAGTTTTTTAGCTTATTCTGTTGTTTAAAGTAGTAAAAGC
>BQNB010098385.1:0-14367 GCA_026074375.1 Tanacetum coccineum
AGTAGGGCTTGCACACTCGGTTCATGAGGTCCATGAATACCGCAGGTGTGTTTGTTAGTTCGAATGGCATAACCTGGAACTCGTAATGACCATACCGAGTTTGGAATGCCGTCTTTGGAATGTCTTGCTCTCGTACTCTAAGCTGGTGATAACCCGACCTCAAATCTATCTTCGAATAAATATTGGATCCTTGGAGTTGATCAAATAAATTGTCGATCCTCGGGAGTGGTATGCCTACTATACGTCATAAACTCCCCTCAGTCTAGTATGATGTTTAGGTGACGTAGATCGATGTTGTCCTTTTATTTCCTGACTGATGTGACGTATTTACAGCTGTTTTAACTGTTTCCTAGGCGAAATTCGATCGTTGATCATACAAGTGAGTTCCACGTGGCATCATCTGGCTGTGGGTAGATATAAATACACCAAGGGTATAAATACCCCCTCTCATTTGTACTGTTTCCTTTTTCACAACCTTACTTTCCACCATTGTTGATTTCTTCGAGCTTTTCATCTTTATCATACGCCCGCACCTCATTTTCTTCTTTTTTTCTAAGGTTCTTCGGACTTCAGGTTTGCATTTTTCCTCACTTAACCTCTCCAAATGGCTAACTTTGCTGCTAAATACTTTATTATGACTCAAGAAATGGTAGATAGCTTTTGTAATAACTTTTATATTCTGGCTGAAGTGCACCCCATGGCTCTAGGGCGTGATAAAACCATTACCCAATTTCCACTCGGCAAAGTAGGTGTATATAGTAGGCTCTTTGATGTTTGTGGCTATAGGATTCCGTTTACAAAGTTTTTTATGGCCGTTCTTAAATACTTCCGTGTGCATATTTCTCAATTATCGCCTTTTGGCACAGCCCGGGTGTCCCATTTTGAGGTTCTAACGCGTGTACTCGACCTTTCCCCCTCAGTGACCGTGTTTCGCGCTTTCTACACCCGTACATACAGTGACGAGTTGTTTTCCTTTGCTAAGCGTTCTACTACGGCCCCGTCTTGTTTTCCAAAACCCCCGGACTCCATAAAAAATTGGGCGAACCATTTTTTCTGGGGGTAGTAGCTCTGCCGCGGCCACGGAGATCCCTACTCCGGCTGAAGGAGGGCAGAAAGATGTTGAGGATGCTTATCTAGAGTTAGCGGACCCGGGTGAGGGTATGGCTATGGTGAGGCAGAGTGAGGAGGAGGTTGTTACGGAGCAGCCCAAAAAGGCCAAGAAGAAAAGGTTGCAGAAACGGGGCGATGTTCTTCCTGCTAAAAAGTTGAGGACGGACCACCCTTCCCTTGCTTCCGGTACCAGAGGTAAAACCCTTGCTGGTTTAGAGCAGATTATGCCGGCAAGCTCTCGTTTGTTGCCCCGGGAATAGCCTGCTACTCCCTCTGTTGCCCCTCCTTCTCAAGAAAGTGAGAGTTTTGTGGATTTATCTGCCCAAGAGAGCCTCCAGATCCGTACTACCGTGGGGAGGTATGTATACGCATCTTTAATTACTTTCTGAATTTCCGCACCTTTTCCTAATAGTAGATTTTTTGTTTACCCTTACAGCTCTAGCATTTTGAGTACTCCGATAGATACTGCCGCTGCCACCACAACTTCGACCAGAGCCAAGCTCGCAGCGGATGTTAACCCGGATCTAGCTAGTTCTTCCCATTCGAGGCGAAGCGTTGGTATGTCAATAGGTGGAACTTTACCAATGATTCGTTGTTGGGCGATGGCTTTTCCTGCCGTACCCTGGTGGACCGCGTTGCTCCCCCCCGCCTTCTTAATGCGGCAACTTCCCCTTGCAGTAAAGCGTAGTAAACCCTGTACATCGTCCATGGACCTCGGGAATTTTTCGTATAAACGCTTGATCAGCTCGGGGTGGGTTATACCGTGCATGAATCCGGAGATCTTCATGCATTCTGGCGCTCTTTCACTCCTCCCGATTGATTTCTGCTTGTATCTTTCCATAAAGGTCCTCCGTGGATTCTCCATATACTTTGCTTGTATGATGTATCTCCACCGGATCCTTGACGTGTTTTTTTTGTTGGAGATAATTTTTCCCTGAATGTTTATCTCAAATCTTCATAGTGTCAATGGATCTTTGGGAGTTTGTCGAACCAGGACTCTAGCCGTTTTCCAGTGAGCGTTTGTGTTTGAAACAGTGTCACCATGTTGGCCATTGCCCACCTTCTGTCTTTTGTGCGGGCCTGGAATAGCTTTAAATTCCGGATCCCCACTTCTATCGTACGTCTTGACATGATTGGGCATCCTTGTCCTCGGGAAATCAAAGTGCCAAATGCGAGGTGTGAAAGGGTTCCTTTCCTCACACATCTAGGGCTGAGAGAGATCGTCCTCATAAGTGCTTGATCGGTGCCCTTTTGATTTGGACTTCCAATGACCTCCCTCGCTATCTTTACTCTTCGAATGTTCACTGGCTTTCCGAGGTGATGTGCTTCTATGATGATGCCTTCTTGGTTGCATCTCGGTTTCCTTTACATAGGAACCATGAGGGTGGCTATCAGATCGCCCAGATGCGTTTCTTTCTTTTCCCCCCAACCTATTGAATACATCACCATCCTTCTCTAGCCAGGACCTTGGTGAAGGGGGCCCTTTTTGTTTGAGCCTTTTGAAAACACTAACAACCGATGATGGGCTTTGGGAGCGCCTATTTCCATGCCTTCTTCTCGGCTCTGTTCGAGCAATAGGTGTTTTGGACTCGGAGTAATGTGACCTTTTATGACGTCTCAGATCCTTTTCGGGTTCATCGCCATAGAGCAGGCGTGCTTTCACTGCCTTGAGCTTATCTTGCTGTTCCTTTTCCTTTTGCATCTTTTCGGCGATGAATGGCAGAAGTTAGTGGTAGTTTTTGTCGCACAATTCTCTTAGGGCTGCCTCGGACGCGGGTTCCTCGAGACCCTGCGGACCATTTCTTCCCCTGGTGTTCCGCACGGTGGACGTGGGAACGGTCGGAGTGTGTTGTTCGTGAGTGCTCATGGT
Organism: Tanacetum coccineum; assembly: GCA_026074375.1. Classification (NCBI taxonomy): domain Eukaryota; kingdom Viridiplantae; phylum Streptophyta; class Magnoliopsida; order Asterales; family Asteraceae; genus Tanacetum; species Tanacetum coccineum. The sequence continues at coordinate 2,981 of BQNB010098385.1, forward strand.
GAGTATTTTAGAAAACGTGGTTACGTTTGGGTCCTATGGATGGCGCCACTTGTTAGTACAAAAAGAATGTTGGGTCTAAGATTGGGCTCAAACTTTTCGTTGGGCTGGGCTTCGAAACGGTTCGAATATTGAACTTTGTACTAGAACAACAAAGATGACGATTTCCTGCACAATAAAGTAAACCGTTAGCCTTACCGTGGGGACGGACCCCACGGTTAGACTCCGGCGTGAAAGTAAGTGAACATGTAGAGAGAGAAAGTATGTGTATGTAGAGTGAGAAAATCGTATTGTTCATTGTGTCAGAAGGTCCCTTTTTATAGGCGAACGAAATATTAATATTTCGCTTGTTTGGTTAGTGGCCAGGGTGGGTCCCTTGTCGGGCAAGGTTCCGTAATAACCGTGTGTACGGACACGTGTGCTTTCCGTGGTCGAAAGTATCCTATAGTTAGGTCCGCGTCCGTTTTGCTGTGTCCGTGTCGTGACCAATGCAGGATTGGGTTTAGTTTCGACCCATGACTGCTAAGTTGGGCCCAGATGCCCAAGTGATATTATGACCCAAGCCCAGAGGCTTTGTATGCCTACTATACGTCATCAATATAGGTATAGTTCAAACCCCACCATGAAGATTGGGTTTTAAAATACCAATACCAATTCCCCCAATCAAACCAAACGCCACCTTAAAACTTTTAGTGTATTAAAAGGTTTTAAATTCAGATTTTATATTTGAATATTGAAGAGAAATAGCTAAAACCTTGTACAATAACCAAAGGTTATGAACTTAAATATTACTCAGTGATCTAATGTGGACGGAATAAGCCAAAGAGGTAACGTTGTACACCACCAATTGAATATGAATGAAATTAGATCAAAGGACAGGGAAGACCAGGTTTATAAACATGCAAAATGCTCATAACTGTATTTTGTTGACCTATTTTATTACGAAACCGGATTTTAAGAAACAAATCACTCTTATCAACTAACACATCGCTTTCGCCTCGTATATATGAAAGGCGGGTTCCAGTTAGCTAATAAGCTTTAACATGTAGGAAAGATCAAACAGCCTCAGATTAAAAAGAGACTATTTCTGCATCTAATAAGGTCTAGAATGCAACTATAAGAACTATAAGATCTATATAGATATTAATTAATTTTCCAAAACTCGCTACACGAAACGAAAGTGAGTACCAGCCATCCGACGTGTTAAAAAGTCAACTTCATTTACCCGGGTGGTCAAAACTCGTTCAACTTTAAAGAGATCAAATGCACTTCTTAAATGTTTACAATAAATATGGAAGTGATAAGCCTTTACTCCGACCAACATCTATATCTATACAGGCATCAATATCCCCAACCAAAATCCGAACCCTTCATTTTTAAGATTCATACTTCTTAACCGACATCAAAGCCAAATTTGGCATCACACCCAAAACACTACATCTCCGACTCTTTCACTAACAAAATTGCCCAAACCAAAATATTCTACTCATAAAAAAAATACATTTCCCATCATATTTAATTTCACTTTTTGTTTTCACCTCAAAAATAAAACACAGTATACAAAAACACACACTCATAACACCCATCACCACAATTCTCTCCACCACAAAAGCACAACCACTGCCGGAACTCCCTTCCACCACCGTGCCTCACCACGCCGCCGAACCAAGTAACCCTTAATACCACCACGCCGCCCACCCTAACCACCACTGAAACTTTGTATGGTATATTTTTTTGGTTTGTTTGCATATGTAGTTAAAAAAACTTTATGTAATTGGCGGGTATATATTTTTTGAATTTGGTATACATATTGTCAAAGGGGTGGACATATCGAAATGTAAAAGTGAAACAATTGAGTTAAGTACATAGATCGTCTTTATGGTTGTCTTGAAATTGCAGGTTTCGTCCTAAAAGTCCTAAAATTACACTGATCGTGCCTATAGTTGTCCATTTTGAGTTGACCGGTCATTTGACCATAACTCCATCTATTTTTTCGTTAAGTTTGTGAGTCGTCAGGGGTAAAATCGTCACTTCATATACAATAATACCCTACCATGTTTGCAACATCAACCGATCATTTACACCTGTACATCTCATCTTATCCCAACCAATTTCATCTTCATCAATAAAAACCGTAGCTACTAAATTCCTTTTCTCTTCCTGCAACAATTTCAAAGTCATCCCAAATGCAAACTCCATTCCTCTTCTCTTCCTGCAATAATTTCAAATCCATCCCAAATGCAAAATCACTCTACTCCTTATTCTATCTCCATCATAAAGATCCACGCAAGGACCAATCTTGTATCTGAGACACAAATTATGTCTCTACTTCTTCGAGAATGTTTGTGTAGACTTTAAAAGCTCTAGGGCTTCATTGCATATTGAAAACGTTGTGAATGCTGGAATGGCTAATGGCAAGGCGGTTTTCTTAATAAAGTTGACCATCTCAAGTGTTTTAAGTTGAACAAGTGGTGGTGTGGATTTGAATCCGAATACTAGGAAACAAGAATATCAAAGATAGTTTGAGTTCAAGATCAGGTTACCTATCTTTCTTATGGTTTGGATTGTTGCTTTGGCTGCGAGGAAACCAAACACAAAACACCAACAAGCAGCATCCTTAGGGCAAGATGGTTTTTTGTTTCATCCAAGATCTTGATGTAAAAAATCAAAACATTAAGGAGAAAATGATTATTTTCTCAAAAGGGTTCGTTTCAATGAGATGAAGTCTCATCTATAAGGATCTCGCTGATGGCTTGAAAGAGAGTAGACGACGATATAGTAAGTTCAGACAACAAAAACCCAATGACCCATAACCCGATCCTCCCTCTTTCTTTCTCCCCATCTACACTTACATCTAACCCAAGATATAAAGACAAATTAAGTATATTCTGTCTTAATATTGGCCTTCGCTGCCTACCCAAATAACCATCTTGTATCTTTGTAAATATCTTTGAGCAAATTCAATAGCTAGCTCGGTTTTCCCCACTCCATGTACGCTATTAATGCACACCACACTACCTCCGAAGCTCTTGTATATTCCATTCTTTGTTTTCCTTGGTACAGTCACTGGGCTTCATGGTCTCGAACATCTTTACATCCAAAAAACGCGGTTTCAAACAACTGTTTATTATATTTGGATGTCAAATAATGAGTTTTTCGGTGACTTTTCGGTCGGGTTGTGGAGTTCACCAGAGGTAGAGTTTATGGATATTAGTAGAAATAGGTTTAATGGGTCGATTCCTGGTTTGATAGCAGTGATAGTGGCGGTGGTGGTAATGGTTGTGAGTGGCATTGGTGGATGGCGGTGGTGGGTAAGGGTGGATAAAAATACTAGTATGGCTCAGATCATTCTGGCCAGGAATACTTTGAAAGATAATGGTTCAAATTTTTTGATTCACTGTATTAGGTGAGTGGCATTGGTGGCAGAGGCGACGGAGATGGGGCTGAATGGTAAGAGGTTGTAGTTCCTAGTGGGAGATGAAGTTTTTTTTAAACAATAACACTTTCCAGCATAAGAGGTTGTGGTTCCAATGGTGGTGGTGAGAGTGGTGGGAGTGGTGGTGAGAGTGGTGGGAGTGGGGGATGAAGATGAAGATGTGAAAATAAATAAATTAAAAATTGATTATGTAAATTTATGTAATTAATTTTTTTTTCTTTATTATTAATTATTAAAAAAGTTTGGGAAAGGACCATTTTAGACGTGAAGTGACGATTTCACCCCTGACGACTCAGAAACTTAACGAAAAAATAGATGGAGTTACGGTCAAAGGACCGGTCAACAGTGTAATTTCAGGACTTTTAGGACGAAACCTCCAATTTCAAGACAACCACAAGGACGATCTATGAACTTAACTCAAAACAATTATTACAAGTTTTGAATTGGAAGAAATTTGGAAAATGTTAAAATTTGACATTTTAAAATTCTAGAAATAGTGGAAAAAGTAATGCTTTTGAAATTTAAAATATTTCTAGAGTTTAAAAGTTTTAAAATTTGAAATATTTTAATATTCAAAAGTTTTTAAAATTTGAAATCAACTGAAAAGTGTAAATTTTTTACATTTGTAATTAATAGGCGATTACCCGCGCATAGCGGCGGAAATTCTAACGGCAGATAATTAACGATATACGATATTGTGATAAGTGTTTCGTGTAACGTTCAAATAAAACGTGAAAAGATCAAAATGTAATTGCAAGTGGTTGTAACAGGCGATAACTCAACAAAAGCCAATATTCTTAACATTTATCAAATAATATATAAAAACATTTAGTGAAACGGAACCCGCTTAATCAATGATCACTTAGACCATCATATTTTGATAAATTATTTTTAAAGAGGGTAATCAAAATGTTTGGACATGAGACAAATAAGTATATCAGTTGGTTTCGGGCGGAGTGGATGTAGTATTCTTAATGATTAAACTTAATTGATTATTATGAACTGATGGTAAGTACACAAGTACACGTTGATTATCATCAGTGTGTATTTACATTGTGATTATTACACGGACTACTCAGTTTACATTCACGATAATCATCAGTGTGTACCGACTACTCAGTTTACACTTATACTTAGCAAAAATAGTACACGCTGATTTGTTTGATCATGATAGACTTTTTATATGATTGAAATTTCGTTTTTATAAGACAACTATATATATGAACTTGTTGTTTGCCTCTCATGCAAATTAATGTCGAGCTTCAATTTTCAAGATTCCATATTATGGTTACACACATATGCAATGCTTTTTGGTAAGCCAAACTTGTCTTTTTGATAGTTTTTGTATCTTTTCTAAAGTAGCTAAGAATGATTTAAAAACTCAATTGTGTAAGTTACTAAGATGGGATTATTGAGACAAGAATAGAATTGTGGAATTATGTTAAGTATATGTCTCATCGTTTGTGATTAATACAAATTACAACCAAAAGGTTGTGGTGTGATTGTATGGATAATAATGATGCTCAATTTTATATAGTAATGATTTAGTGTAACAGCTTTTTAAATGACTCAGATATCATAAGAAGATTACGGTTTTACAATGACTTAAATATCATAAGAAGATTACGGTTTTACTTATAAACTGTGATTTCGTAATTAATGAGATTTATTTATACTTTAATTTAGTAACTGATTCACGTTTTAATTTATGGTGTGATTAAATATTTAAGATATATAGACAGATTAAACGATATATGCTTATATATGCTTTAATTTAGACGAGTACCCGTGCATAGCAACAGATTTTATAGCGGCAGATAGTTATAGTGATATTTTGGTTACACAAAACATTTAACCAAAAACACTAAAGTCAATTGATTGTTCAAATATTTAATGAAAGTAAATCAACTCAAACTAAAAAAAAACATCAGACAATATAAAAAAAAATTAATCACTAAAAGGCTAAATATTTTGCCTTAAAATCGGTAAAAGTTTTTTGGGTCGGCTTCAGCAAATTATAGGCAAATCCACCACTAATTGCTCCGATTATTGGACCAAAAATATATGCGCAAAGTCTTTTGTAGTTACTCTTCACAAGAGCTGATCCTATACTTCTAGCAGGATTCATTGATGCTCAAGAAATTGGCCTGAAAATATTATACATAAATTACATCAAATGATTTTCTAATTATATATAAATATAAGTACTGATAAAAATTTACCCTCCAACAAAGACATTTAACATGATGGTCATTCCGACTACAATCCCTCCATGCTTTTTTATCTGCAATTTATGAACCCAGTTATAATGAATATTACGAGTAACAGATTTGACCATGTGCCCGCCATGTATGAATTAAGGTGCACATTAAATGGAAAAATAAATAAATTAGAAGCCATCATACTAAAATTTTATCTGAAAAAAAACAATGGAAATGATTTGTATTGACATTAAGGAAAGTAAATGAACACGATCTTTAAAGTAAATGTAGCTATTTATTTACAAGAGTGATAAAAAGAAAACATACCACTCTATGACCATTGTTAGAACCAAGGCTGTCAAGATCGCGATCCCACCTGGGATCGTTTTTGTCTTTACAAGATCGAGATCGTAAGATCCTACCAATTTATCATGTTCTGTAAGCAACGGATAAACGAGTCAAACTATTTTTATTTCTACTCATCATCAAAAATAAATTTATATAATAACCTCTTGAAAATGTCAAAGTTCAAATATAAAATACCAAAGTAAAAGTAAAACACAAAAAAAGTCAAGTTTCAATCGTCACATTCACGATTTAGCGGAATAAAATTACATAACATGCGTAATAAACGTCTCAAAACAAAGAACATGACTAGTATCACTACAATTAAGCTATCTAAATTAAAACTTAAAGGTTAATAGTTAAAACTATGAAAAGGTAAAAGAAAAAAACAATTACCTGTAAGAAACTTTTTGCTTCAGGTAACTAGAACGTGAGAAGAAGAACCCTAATTTGTTTCATGTAATTTCAATTTGAGAAAAGTAGATAATTAGGTTTATTGATTAGAAAATCTGAAAATGAAACGTCAATAGTTGTTACTGAGATCAGCGGACTCGCATTGTTCTTTTTTGGGCCTAAAAAAAAGAATGAGCTAGTAAGTATGTAAGTCAGTAAGTTACTAACTTCGTAATTTGGTAAACTCGTATCGACACGCGATCTTACGATCTTACGTGCGAGTTTACGATCCCACTTACGATCTTACCTCTGATGCGATCCTACACCGATCCTACACGATTTTATCAGGTGGGCACGTAAGATCGTACGATCTTACGTGTAAACTCGCGAGTTTGACAGCCTTGGTTAGAACCAGAAATGAAAAACTCCGGATGGACGTAATTATGATCTCAACGACAAACGATTGAGCTGCTGTACCACCTAGCGTGGTTCCAAAAAACGCTTGAGGAGTCACATCCTTGATCAAAGACAACGTTCCACTTGCAAGAATCATCCCAACGATTGCACAATTATGTAAAAGACCACCTACATATACAAAAGACAAAAAAAAACATCAATAAATAATGACTAAGAAATGTTTACTCACTACAAGAAATAGGGGAATAGGTGACGATGTTTTCTCCGGCGACATTTGTCGTTGGAGAATAGTCGCTAAACGACAAAACAATCTATACTTTTGATTTCTACCAATATTCACACATCCTAAACTTCATTTTATCAAGATCCAAGGTTATTCCAATAAGGTTTTCATTTGATTTCAAAGGTCTTTCAAGAGTTTATAAACTAGGGTTTCAAGATTTGTTGTTGGGTTTTATAGATCTATTATTTTGGGGTATAGATCTTGTGATTTCTCTACTTGTTCTTCATTCTTGTAAGTGTCTTGAATCTTTCTTTGTAGTTTACTTATGTTCTTCTTATATGTTCAAGATCCATACATTCATATGTTGTGTTTTAATTTTTGAAAGATTATAAAACAAGATTTTATAAATAATGATGTTACCTTGTTTTCACTAGTTAAATATTATGTTCTTGGTGAGATGAGAGTTGAAACAATAGAAATGAAGGGAATAGGTTAGATTTAAGTATGGTTTTGTTGTGGATTAGTTATGAATGGAGATTATGCACTATTGTGAAGTTTGAGTGGATTTTGGTTGCGTTTTTGGCAAAAGATGCTTGATGTCCCCATTTTTTTTGGGGTTTTGGTCGACCTAAAAATGTTTTCATTATGCGTAAAAGTAGTTTTTGGAGAGCTCGTTTCGAATAGAAACTTTTTCATATATCGCACATTAAAATTGGATTTAAAACGACCAAGTTATAGCCAAATGAAACTTAAAACATTTTTTCAACAAAACCGGATGAATAGTGCGTTGATGTGAATAGTAAAATGAGTTTTCGGACACTTTCGGATATTTTTGGACTTTCTAAACACTAGAGAAATATATAGTAACACATACCTATTGATTAGTATCATTTAAAGACGCCGTTAGCATATTTTGGGAAAAGCGATAAAGTTACTAAAAATAGTAAGTTTGGTAAGAGTTTAGTGGAACAGACTTAGAAGTTAAGTAATTAAGGCTCGTTAGTGCGTTTTGAAAATATGGAAACTTAATAAATATAAGGGACGATACTAATGTCCCAAAACTAAAAACTTTCCTAAAATAGAAACTTTCTAAAAATGGTAATTTTTGGTTAAACGCCGAAACTTAACGAAAAACTATATGATTTTATTTTGTCATGATTTGATAATCAAAACAAAGCATACACACATGGAGTCTATTAGATGATGAAAACATATGGTGCAATTCTTGGCATGTTTTCCGTGTTTATGAGACGCGTTATTATTCTAGGTCGCGGCTAGATTTATATATCATCTTTTACTTGCGTGATTGTCTTTTGCTCATCTTGCTAATGTGAGTTCATAGCCCCATGTTTTACTATTTTTACTTTACTATTTTAGGGTGGGAGAAACATTGCTTGTTTTTAAACTATGGACACAGTTACTTTACGTTTCCTTTTCCTGATTACGTGTTGCCTAAGTAGCGAATAGACCACTAATGCCCGAATTATCCTGAACCGTCAATTGCTTAACCGACCGTACTGGTTAAGTAAGCGCGAATGTTGTAAATAGATCTATTGGGAGTAATTATCCCTATCCGGGTAAGTAGCGCTTACTAGTTTCGGAGGAACGAATATATGCCATGTCGGATTGTCAATAGGTGATCTTGGTCAGATACCTTTAGGGCGAGTAATTATATTTGGCTTATAAAATGCTTCCTTTTAAATCGAGCTTCGGTGTCATGAGCTTAGCGCAACAGTAAATTTCTTTTTATGTGAAGTTGTATCTCCTATAACTGTCACGTGCGTACTGTAAACTTGTGGTCCACTCTTATATTAAATTCAAACCTATGAATTCACCAACTTTATGTTGACTGTTTTAGCATGTTTTTCTCAGGTGCTTAGCTATGGATGTCTTTGCTTACTTTATGGTGTTGCCTTGTATTGGATTGATTTTCAAGAATTACTATTATTTATGTTAACATCATTGTCAAACTTTAAAACCTTTTATTCGCTTCCGCATATTATCGTTCGGCCTATGTAAAACTTTAACTAATTTAATTAATGCAATGATGTTGGATTTTAAACGTACCCTTAGAGGTCGTTCTTTGTATCTTGTGTGATGTGTATTATGACGTCACGCCCCTGGACACGTGTTTTCGACTAGGCCCCGTTTGGGGGTGTGACATATTGGTATCAGAGTCAAGGTTATAGAGAACCAGGTAGTATATCTAGGTCTGGGCTATAACTAGTATGTGATCATATGTGCTTTTACCTGCTTACATATATATCATATAATAATAGCGTTTAATATATATATATATATATATATATATATATGTATAAGTACTAATTATATATCATATTGCCATAATTACGTTATTCACCATTTTGCCATATCATATTTTTGCATCATGCTTATCTTCTTGACTTTGCTTGCACGTTGCATGGTTTCACATAAAGAGATTTATATAAACTTGTGCTTGTGCAGGTCATGGCTGATCCTATTATTTCTATTTCGTCTGAGGAGAGCGTGAGCTCTCATGCCCCACGAGTGATTCTCTTTGGTGCTATTCTTGCTATTATCCCTGTTATCCCTGAGATTCCTATTGCCAGCTGACCTTATAGTTACACTAGAGATGGGGGCAGTTCCAGTCGTCTCACCTACCAGGGTACTTGATTTAGTGGATTATTCATCTTCTTCTAATTCTGATCCATCAGAGGATTCTTTACCTCCCGCACTAAATTTGCCATTAGTTTCACCCTTTTTGTGTTCTGATGACTCGGAGGCAGACGATGAGTCCGAGCCTGCTGAGCAGAGACCCGTATCGTCATCTCATGATACTCTTGCACCATTATCAGAGTTTCCCCTTGCACCTGTTGTTGCTCCACCCGGGATTCGTCGACGGCCAGCGATTCTTGTCCGACCCGGTGAGGCTATTCTCTTCGGTCGACTTTATCGCACCAACCTCAATGGGCCGCGTAAGTTGTTGACTGCTAGGAAGAGAGTTAGACCCATTCTTGCTCATAGAATTGCATGGAGACGTGTATCTCATCATTCATCGGATCGTCATTCTTCACCAGATTCATCTTCTTCTAGTTCACCTTCAGATCATTCTTGATCCAGACATACACCACTAGACACCACAAATACTGATTCATCTACACCACAGAGATTTGTTTATCGATCACTTGCTAGGACTCCATGATGTAGTGAGGCTTTTAGACGTTGGAGGTCTGCACCATTGTCTACCTCTTACCCACCGACTACATCAGAGTCATCATTAGGTTTATCTTCTGAGAGGTCATTGGATTCATCTTCACCTTCTTTTAGGCCATCTCACAAGAGATGTAGGTCTTTTACTGCTTCGGTACCATCACCTACTCATGTTTCGAGGTCGATAGGCTCTAATCCTGCTGATCTTTTACCACCTCACAAGAGGTTTAGAGATTCATACTCATCAGAGGATAGCGAAGAGGAGCATATAGATGTGGATACTGCTGATGCAGAGGCTAATGCAGATGTAGGTATTAGTGAGGGAGTTGTAGCTCACCCTGAGGATTGTGTAGGTATAAGAGTTGAGATTGCTGTTAGTGATGTTAGGGAGGATGATGAGGAGTTTGAGGCACAGGCTAGTGCGGCAAACATGAGAGAGATCACTGTAGATCCATTGGCTATTGATGATACTTAGAGGAGACTTAGGAGGTTGTAGTCGTATGTTGAGAGACATTTGGGTTTTTGCCCTTAGACTAGTAGTACCATGATCATGTAGGACATTAGACTGATGGTTAGGTCTAGATGTTGGTAGTAGAAATAATCGTAAATCACGTACCTATTTTGGATTGGTTGTAACCGAATTATGCTTTTATTCGTGAAATGAAAAGCTTGTTTTGAATCTCTCGCGTATTCATCTATATTGTTATTTACTTGTTCTGGCAAAACATGTTCTATTGTATTTTCCTATATAAACCATATTTACCATTTATAATGGCTATATCTCGTATCGAATCTCATCGTGCGATATGTCTTGTGACATAGAACAATGACTATCACTCGCTTCGGTATGACCCCTGAAGCAATCGAAGAACTCGTTGACCGACGTGTGGAAGAAGCGTTGGCTGCTCATGAGGCGACCCATGTCGCCAATGCTATCGAGGCTGAGAATCAAAGCCAGAACGGCAGTGACGGCGATAATGGAAATGGCGGTAATGGAAATGGAAATCTAAGCGAGAATGGTAGAGGTGATAGACCTGTTGCTAGAGAATGCACATATCAGGACTTCATGAAGTGTCAACCACTAAAATTTAAGGGAACAGAAGGAGTTGTCAGGTTGATAAGGTGGTTTGAGAAGATGGAAACAGTGTTCCATATCAGCAATTGTCCAGAGAAATACCAAGTC